>SNQN01006430.1:27409-38706 GCA_008642245.1 Bassia scoparia | reverse complement strand
AACAAAGAAATTAAAATGGAGAAAGGATTGACAATGGAGCAATGTCAAATGAAGCGAAAATGAAAGGAACGGAGGGTGAGATGAGTGAACTCAGAACAAGGAGGAAGAAGAAAGAAAAAGAAAGGAAAAAAGGAGAAAAGCGGGGGCATTTAGGTAAATTCCTACTTTCAGGGGGGAATTTGGCCATTAAACAACCGAGTAGTGGGGCCCATGGCATATTTAGTGGTTTTGCTCACCTGAAATCAACCATGGGTAGTGGTTCACAAACTTTACAAAAAAAGTGTGTAATTGTTTTCAAAAAAAAAAAAAAAATGGGTAATTGTTTGCAATTTTCCTAATATATATATCTAAAGTTGAATGCGAGTTGACACTACAACCAACGTAACTTGGCACAACATGAATTGAGCTTTCCCTATTACAAGTTAGTTACCAGCATGACATAATATAAGAGATATATATATGTCAACGGGTTATGGGTCTTGCATAAAAACTATTTTAAATTTGTGACGAACATGCACGACATACCGATGACCAATAACCCTGATCTTGCCTCGGCGTTCGACATCCAAAATTCCACTACAAACGACGGCGTCGCCACAATGGCAGGGAATAATCAGAGCAGCTCGACCGTACAGGTGGTTAATCCCCAGATGAACTTGTATGTCCAAGTTCGACTCGTCGTTTGTTGAGATGGGTGGCGGAGGTGGGGCCACCTCATGAGGGACCAACACGTTGACACATTTTCTAAAATTCGTTCATTACATGAATTTGTCTTGGCTCACCATGAAATAAAACATGTGGGTTGTTCCAGCACAACCTATTCTCATCTCTATTAAACAATATTCTACTAAATAAAATTATTATTGTTTACGAAATACATAAGAACATCATGTATGAAATATATTGTGCACAAATTAAAAAAGAAAACATCATTATAAGTTTAAATTGCACAAGGACTTGGAGCGTAGCCCGGGGACACAAACTAGTTAGAGCATTAAAATAGTAGGTGGCGTGAGTCCATCCTAAAAAGACTTTATTTTAGCAATTTATAAAATTATTTACTTTATTTTAGGAAAATACAATGAAAATTTCAAAAAATGAAATACAAAAAGGAAAAGAAAGTGGCGCAAATGATTTAGTTTTATTCAAATGGTCACAGAAATGAAAGAGGAAAAGAATATGAATCCTTCAATTAAGGAAACTAGGATAGGAACGACTTTAGGAGTTTAGGACGTACAATCTCCAAGATCTCACCAGTCACCACCATAAGCTTAGATTATTTCCTAAGAACACGAAACTGATCTAAAATCCATTAGAAAAGATGAACTAGCATAGAAATTAAGGTTTGCCGAATCAAAACTCACAAGAGTCTAACTTGCTTCCTAAGATCACAAAGATTTAGACTTAAAATAGTTAGGGTAAAAACGTTAGCGGGAACGTAATTAGTCGAGTGATTGACAAAGTATATATAAGGGCAAGGAAGAGCTATATAAAACATGAGACACAAACGAGCACTTGAAAATAATTCCACTATTTACAATAATAGAGTACAAAAGACCTAAGACTCCAAGGTTCGTTAGTTTTAGAGGAAAATGTTTTCAACATAAATATTTTTCATTTTTTCTTATTTGTTTGGAAATCATAATAAAAAGGAAAAACTTGTTGGAAAACTATTTTCCATTCATTAAGGAAACCATTTTTCTTTCAAAAAAGGAAGGAAAAACAATAGTGACCACAATGCTTTAGAACATCCACAATAGTGACCTTGAACGATTAGCTTGCAAATATTAAAAGTTTCAAGTTACAAGCTCAACCATGTGAAAGAAATGAATTGTAGTTAGAAATGAACATTTAGTTTACAGGCTCAATCATTTTTTTTTTCTTTTTTTTCTCTATGCTTGTGGTGATTTCGAGTTGTGACTTGTATTACTACGTTTCTCATTTGTTGGTTTGGTTCGTTGTTGTCGTTTGATGTTTGGACTTGGCGTGTGTTGATAAATACAAGTCAAGGTGGAGATTTGTGGAGAAATTGTTGGTGTGACTTGTATTTACAAGTCATATATTCGTTTACGGAGTGTTATGACGAAGGTTGAACCCGGGTGGGTTTGCGTTCTTAGCTTCGAGTGCTGCTTGTGTTCGCGGATTCGAGTTTGTTTCTTTTGGATCTTGCGTTGACTTTTGTTTTCTCGTAATCAATCGATCCTTTGGCAGCATAGACATATCACATATGCATTGAGTTTGCAGAGTTGTTCAAAAGATATATTTGATATATTTGACATTATAGTTAACTTGGTATATTTTATATATAGATATATAGATATACTTTGAGTATATTTATTATATATATTGTTTTATCTTTGTGGGCTTACTTGTTCGTCAATCCTCGTATATTACTATACTCCGTATATCTTTTGTACTCCCTATAAATAGATGGTTAGGGGTTAATTTTATTCAATCAATCAGTTATTCAACCCACAAAGAGAGAAAAACATTGAGAGCGTTTGTGAGTGAATTCTTGGGAGAATCTCATCTCTCAATTGTATTTGTTGTCTTCATAGTGAAACATATTCATACCGGCCAGGAGACGTAGCTATCGCATTGATAGTGAACTCGTTAAATCCTTTGTGTGTTCTAGTTGTTGTCTTATTTGTTTGTTTATTGTAGTTGTTAATTTTGGCGCTTCCGTTACAACAAACTTGGTTTCAGAGCGGGATCTCGATCCGGGAAGTGAACACTAACCATGAAGATTGAGAAATTTACGGGTAGGATTCTTTTGGGCTATGGCAGATTAAGATGCGAGCCTTGTTGAAACACAGGGTATTTGGAAACCTTTGGTTGAAAAATCGAAGGATTCAACTGGCTTGAGCGCAGCAGAATTTGAGGCGTGGAGGAGAGGGCTCACTCTACCATATTGTTGTGTTGGCAGATGATGTGATCACAGAAGTGTCGATGAGGATTCGGCTTTGGGTTTGTGGGTCAAATTGGAGAGTCTTTATATGACGAAGTCTCTCACTAACAAGCTGTTGTTGAAACAACGGTTGTTTTCTCTGCGAATGCGTCAGGTACGCCTTTAAGGATCATCTAGACAAACCTTAATAATATTTACTTGATTTGCGAATTTAGATGTTAAGATTGAAGATGAGGATGCTGCTCTGATTTGTTGGTTTCTTTGCTGCGTCTTTTGAGAATTTTGTTGAGTCGTTTGTGGTGGGTAAAGAAACTGTGATCTAGAAGAAGTTAAATCTGCACTTTATTCTAGAGAGTTGCGTCATCAGGCGGCAACTAATGAAAGTGGTATAGATTCAGGGTTGGATTAACTGTTAGTAATTCGGCAGTGAAAATAGTTAACTCTGAGAAAAATAAAAATTCGAAGAGTAGGGTAATAAAACTAAGAATATATGTCACTATTGTAAAGAACCCGGTCATTGGAAAAATAAAATGTCCTAAAAACCCCAGGATAGTTCCAATGCTAATCACAACAGAATTCAGAATAATGATTCAGAGGAGATTTGCGCGCTTGACTGTTAGTGGTGCGAGTCAGTCTACGGATCGTTGGGTGTTGGATTCTGGATGTCTTTTCATATGTGTCCTAATCGTGAATGTTTACTACTTATGAGTCTTTGATGGTGCGATGTTATCATGGTATAATGCTGCTGTAAGGTTGTGGGTAAAGGTTCCATCAACTTAGGACCGCGGAAGGAAGAGTGCGTGTTTTGGTGAATGTTAGGGCATGTTCCTCAGTTGAAGAAGAATTTGATATCTCTTGGTACTTGACAAGGAGGTTTCACTTTCTCAGGTTCAGGTGGGGAAATGTGTGTTTTGGAGAGTTCGAAGATAGTACTTAAGGGTACTAGATTGGGTACTTTGTATTATGTGCATGGTACTGTTCTGACTGATATTGCAAGTGTAGCGTCCACAGGTGCAGGGATGGTCAAAGCTTTGTGTAGAGGATTCGGTCGCATATGCGTTGCATGTTGCTGATGATATTGGACATTTGGTTTAGCCTCTAACAAGGAAACGGTTTTGAAAGATCAGTCAGATCGTTCGTTGGATGCTATGGATGAGGAGTTGGAGTCTCTTCGCGAAAATAAGATAGGTGATGAGAAAGTGCCACGAGGTCGCAAGGCGGCTAGTTGCAAGAGAGTTTTGAAGTGTACGATCGATTTGACAACTTTGAGGTGGAGCATGGATGCAACGGGAGTCTTAAGACTTGCTGCGTTTATCGTAGTAAGGGAGGATTTCTTACATATTTATGTATTTTGGTGTGTTGTTGACATGTTTATTGAAGCTCAGAAGATGTCGAATGTTTGGAAAGAGTTCGTGTCTTGTGTTTGGTTTGCTAGTGCGATGTTTGCTTTGGTTTGCACTAGATTTGCTATTGTACATGCTGTGATTGCTATTGGTAGTTCTTGTCTCGGCCTAGAAGGAGCATCGACAACGGTGTGTGGGCGATTTGTTCGCTATTTTGTTGAACGACGGTTGTTAGTCTCATTGATGGGAAGAAATTTGTGCTTGGTGTTTGGTTATTTTGGTTTTGATTTGCAAGTGATTTTGTTACTAGAAGGCTTGTGACAGGTTTGTATATACTCTTGGTTGTATATGGTTGCGGAGTCTTGCTAGTGGTTGGGCGTTCATGTTGATCGTGTTATGGTCTTTGGAGATAGTATGAATGTGATTTCAATTGATCAGTTTTGTTTTGATAGGACTAAACACATTGGAGTTCGTTCCATTTGCTTTGGTTCACAAGTTCTTTGCTGCTTGGACTTGTTGAACGTTTTTGTTCGTATTTGAGCCTCTACGGGTTGTGCCTCAAGGTGGAGGCAATCCTCGCCACGGGATTTTGGTTGCATTTGTAGATTGGATTTTTTTTGTTTGGGTCTTGGCATGTTATAGGTGAATACAAGTCAAGGTGGAGATTTGTGGTGTTTTCGAGTTGTGACTTGTATTACTACGTTTCTCATTTGTTGGTTTGGTTCGTTGTTGTTCGTTTGATGTTTGACTTGGCGTGTGTTGATTAAATACAAGTCAAGGTGAGATTTGTGGAGAAATTGTTGTGTGACTTGTATTTACAAGTCATATATTCGTTTACGGAGTGTATATGACAAGGTTGAACCCGGGTGGGTATTGCGTTCTTAGCTTCGAGTCTGCTTGTGTTCGCGGATTCAGTTTGTTTCTTTGGATTTGCGTTTGACTTTGTTTTCTCGTAATCAATCGATCCTTTGGAGCATAGACATATCACATATGCATTGAGTTTGGCAGATTTGTTCAAAAGATATATTTGAGATATTTTGAATAAATAGTTATACTTGTATATTTAATATATAGATATATGATATATTGAGTATATTATATATATATATTTTATCTTTTGGGCTTACTTGTTCGTCATCCTCGTATATATCTTATACTCCGTATATTTTTACTCCCTATAAATAGATGGTTAGGGTTAATTATTATTCAATCAATCAGTTATTCAAGTCACAAAGAGAGGAAAACACATTGAGAGCGTTTGTGATGAATCTTGGAGAATTACCAGTCTCTCAATTGTATTTTTCGATCTTCATAGTGAAACATATTCATACCGGCCAGAGAGAGTGTTATCGCATGATAGTGAACCTCGTTAAATCCTTGTGTTTCTAGTTGTTGTCTTATTTGTTTGTTTATTGTGTTTGTTAATTTTTGGCGCTTCCGTTACAACAATGCTATTAAATTTTAAGCTAAAATGTTTGTAGCTTTACATTGTAGGTAGTTGTAGCTTGAAATGTTGTAGCTTGAAAAGATGACGTGTCAAACAAGCTACAGATTTATAACTTGCTATTGTGATGCTCTTAAATAGATTATTGTACTTGTTTGCTTTGCATTATGACAATTCCCCAAAACTCAAAGAAGCTAAGAAATCTCGACCTTCAGCCTTGTTTAGCCCATCTTGACTCGCTCGATCGCTACAAGCCCCAAGCACCCATCTTAGAAGATGTTTGCTTTGCGTGGTTTGTGTCATGAAGCTCTTTCACCATAAGGCTTGCGCTCACTCAAACATATACAAGAGTGCACAACATCATGGACTTTTCAACTTCTTTAAATACTTATTGAATAAGATAAGTTGATAAGCTTAGATAAGTATACGTGTTATTTTTTCCTTTCATAAAATAATATCATAAATTTTGATAAGTTCAGATAAGTACAAAATTGAAAAGAACATATATATCGGCACGTTCCAAAGTGAACACTACAATGACACACATGACACAATGACACAACCAACTCTTTAAATATGCTATACATCTTTCTTGTGTACAGGCTTGGAGATACTTAAGATCATTAAAGTTAATGTACACAGATTATATGTTAGCAATACTATATAATACAAAAGTTTTATACTTCCTCAGTTCGATTCAGTCGCTAAACTTGGAGTGTGCGATTCTAGGTTAATTTTGTGGGAAAAAAAGATAAGAGAAAAAATAAAGGGATACATGTGAAAAAAAAGAAGATAAATATAATTAAATAAAAGTTAGCAAGTAATTTGAAGGTCAATTAGATTTTCTCATTAAATTCTGATTTTCTTTATTGATATGCAGGGTTTATACTGAAAATTACAAAGATTTGACTTAAAATTGTTAGGAAAAGAGTTAGCGGAAACGTAATTAGTCGAGTGATGACAAAGTATAAGGGAGGGCAAGAAGAGCTTATAAAAAGAATGAGATACAACGAGTACTTGAAATAATTCCACTATATTACAATAACAAGAGTTCAAAGATCTAAGATCCTAAGGTTCCGTTTGTTTTGAAGGAAAATGTTTTCAACAAATCATTTTTCCATTTTCCCTTATTTGTTTGACAAATCGTAATAATAGGAAAATTTGATGAAAACTATTTTCCATTCATAAGGAACATTTTCCTTTCAAAAGGAGGGAAAAATATTTTATTTATTTTTTCAAGTAAATTTTTCAAACAAATAAGGAAAATAAGTTTTAAGGAAATAATTTCCCAACAATAACAATGGAAAAACATTCAAATCTTCAATTTTCCTAGGAAAAATATAATTATTCATTAAAAAAATTTTCCTCCAAAACAAAGAAGACTAAACTATTAGGTGAGAAAATTACAAATAATTGTCACAAATACAACTTACTATTAAGGAGTAATAGGAAATAGTGAATATTACAAGGAGGATAATTAGATATGATTATGAAGGTAGGAAGCTTGTATTTGTATGGCTTGTGTATGTATGTGAGCTTTGTGTTGTATAAACTAGTCACGTCACCTATTTATAGGTGAGCATTGACATGTATAGTCTGTTAATGTCGGTGAAGAACAAATTTCAGAAGCTTCAAGATAAAATTCGAAACTTGAGAAAGTGCAATAATATTCAGATTAATCAATAATTGTGATTATGCTTCAACCGACATTACATTATATAACTAGAATCAAAGTTTGAAAATGAGGATAGCTAAGGGGTAAGTTTTCTCTTATTTCATGAGATTTTGACATCGATTTTCAATTTCTCATCTGTCTCTGTGACTCTCTTATTAAAAAAATAAAATTCAGATTAAAGTTTTAGAGTTAGGCTTAGCAAATGATTTGGCATAATATGAATAGCAAAAAAATAAATGAAAGAAAAGGAAAAATAATAAAGTCTAAAAAATTATTCAGATTACAAGGATAGATATATAAGAATCACTAAAGTGCAACTTTGAAAGCTTCTACTTGTCCGTTGAATTGGTGGACAGAAAATTGAAGAACCAAATAATAATCAGAATAAATCAAGGAGCATTATGCCACATTATTATTCCCTTAACACTATTCAGATTTCTATGCTTGAGAAGTACTTCAATGCTCCTCCGTGCAATGCACACCAATTCAAGCTGGCAGATTCACCTCAGATCATGATTTGTTTTTCGTGTTTAGAGAGCTACAAGGAATCGTTCCCAAAATTTACTGAAATCGGGAGGGAATCTCTTACCCACTAAGCTACCCCTCATCTTAGATTCCTCATGATGTGTTTCATTAATGCTCATTCATCATGCACTTGTTGGAGTAGATTCTCCATTCTCCTCATGAGTCATGATGTGTATTCCCATGTAATGCAATCAGAAATGACTTGGAAAGCTTCAAAATCGAATGGAAATAGTTTCTTGAGCATCAACTGATTCTATTTGCTTCTGGACAAATTTTTGCACGACTTTGAACTCTTTTTCCTCTGGAATCTTTGCATCTCTGGATATAATTAGTTAAGCTTGAATTATCGAAATTAAATCCTAAGCCAATATACAACATGAATTTCTTACCCTTGGTTTAATTCTTATGTCGTTATGCATAGATAGATATTGTACGTGTTGCTTTGCACTCGAACAATTCCAAACTCCAAATGCTAAATAATCTCGGCCTTCAGTCAGTTTATGCCATCTTGACTCGCTCGATGCCACAAGCCCAAGCACCAGCTTAGAAGATGTTTGCCATAAGGCTTGCGCTCACTCAAACATATACAAGAGTGCACTACAAACTGTACTTTTCAACTTATTTAAATATTATTGAAAAATAGGTTCTGATAAACTTATATAAGTATACTTGTTATTTTTCTCTCTCACAAAATAAGTATCAAAATTTTGATAAGTTCAGTAAGTAACAAGTTGAAAAGAATATATATATTCGGCACGTTCCAATGTGAAAACACTAGCACAATGACACACATGGACACAATGACACAACCAAGTCCTTTAAAATAGCTATACATCTTCGTGTACAGGCTTGGACGACACTTAATGATCATTAAGTTTATGTACACGGATTATATGTTAGCAATACTATATATTACAACAAGTTTTATACTTCCTCGTTTCAATTCAGTCGCTACATTTGCAGTGTTGCGAATTCTTGGCAAATTTTGTGGAAAAAAGAGATAGAGAGGAAAAAATAAAAGAATACATGTAAAAGAAAGAGTAGATATAGTATTAAGTAGAAGAAAAAACTAACGAGCGTACGGGATGTTAGATAAGAGAACTAAAAGTGAAAATATTAAATGAATATAACCATTAATTACACCGAATGACGTGCGATTTTGGCATGCATTCCAAAATTTATACAATTTAAGAAATGTATTTAATTCTATCTAACGCAGAGCTCCCGTAACAATATCGTAAATAAAATGTAGTAAATAATTAGAAACAACCAACAATAAAATACATGTAGTTACATGCATCATAAGGTGTGTAATGAAGACAAGATTGAGTAATTCAGAGAAGAAGTAGGGCCTGTATGTAAGTGCAACTGCAAATAAAAGAAGAATCTACTGCTCGTTATGCTACTGTAGCAGTACGTGCGAAATTGTCAGTCTTTAGTCTAGATATTCGACAAATTTCAAATCGATGCAATCAAAACGTGACAAGTCAGACACACCCAAGCAACATCAAAATCATCATCTTCCATGTCACCATGATTCGTTAATTAAACCATTAATCAATTGATTAATTATGAGAGTAAAGATAACTCGATTGGTTAATGTTGAAAATGTCCATTCAACTTATTGCATTTTGAACAAGACAAAAGCTAACGAGCGCCCTAGGGCGTTAGATAAGAGAACTAAAAGTGAAAATATTAAATGAATATAAACATTAATTACACCCATTGAGTGTGATTTTGCATACATTCCAAATTTATAATTCATCCGTAACAAGTTAGTTGCATCAGTTTCTTAAAACGGCAGTTTACATTAGATGCATCACTTTGGTTTCTTTCCTTTTTTTGAGTGAGAACCATTATTAAATACACATTTTTCACTCTTTTAGTGGGGACCACAATTAAATTACTATTTTTTCTACACTATTTTATAATATATTCATCAATACACATACTTTAATACTTTTTCCTTTTTGGTCCCAATTACACACTCACACTATTAAATTTGCCTCAAAAACGCGCTTCACAAAGTGAAGCAACTAACCTGTTACGGAGGTAGTATTATTTAGAAATATATGTAGTTTTTAACTAACGCTCCGGGACGCTCGTTAGCAATGTCGTTCGAAAAATTGAAATCCAATCATATTTCGGTAAATAAAACAAAAAGGAAAATATGAAAATCGTAAATAAAATATTTCACATATTTACCAAAATGTCATTAAACTTACCGATTTTATGAGATCCTACATCGATTCTGTGTGGCTCCCCTATCAACAAAAAAAGAAAAATCATAAATTTATTATTAATATAGTGGTGGCTTTTAATTTCGATTATTAGTTAATTTGGATTCCGTAAACCACAAACCCCTTCTTTCCTCCTCTCCTATATTTAAGGAGGTTTAGGAAACACAACACAACAACCATTATCTCTCAAAACCTAATCAATCTCATTATTCATTCATTCTTTCTCACCAATCTTTCAGAAATGGGAAGTGGCCATAGCAGTGCACGGGGTGCGGCGTAGACCCGAATCTTCCGTTGCACAAGCAAGAGGAAGCCAAGAAGTGCTTGCTCATTGCTCAACATTGGCATTTCGCGCTCGCTCTAATTTCCAGCCATTGATGTTGTTGAACTCGTTGTATGTTCCTTTCTTTTTCTCATTTGATATATATTGCGGCATCTGTTATTATTTCCCATTTATTGTTTTGATACTTAACGTTTTTAATTTCACGCCATTGATGCGCTACTACTTTGTTTTGCATTTAAAATGGTTTAATCTGTTAATTTAAATTAACTTTATAAAAAAGATTAATGAATATCATTCTATTCTTGGAAACAAGAAACATTCAACAACAAACAACATATTAAATGGATATTAAACTTTTCTTTTCATTTTAAGCCCCTATACATAGCTAATTTTAAATTCCATGAAATTCTTGCAACTTTTTGGATTTTCTACGAAAACATGTCACTTCCATTTATTTATTTTAAAAAACTGATATTAATTTTTTTAATGTGGTAGCGGTAGTCCACATGTCATTTTTCTAGTTGTAACACAATCACATACATTAAACAATACAATTATTTACATTAAACAACCTCAACTTCTTATTATTTAGTTTTTAAGGTCAAATAGTATATTACCTTCTCTTGGAACCGTGTGAATACTAACTACTGAGTTGAGTATTTTTCTTCAGTAATTTGGTTTGCATGTTTAGATCTTGTTGGCATGATGATGAATAATAATAATAATCGAATTGATCTCGAATATTCGAATATACCGTTGTTGATCATGTTCTCTGTTTTTAATTTCTTATGTGACACTATTCACTAATTTTCTGAATCAAATTTGTGACTGTTATTGGCTAATTTCTTATGATTGTTATGTTAAAATAAAGTAATAGAG
>SNQN01006430.1:0-27384 GCA_008642245.1 Bassia scoparia | reverse complement strand
ACTGAGAAAGAATATTGACTTGTAGTTTAGAAATGAACATGTAGTTTACAGGCTCAATCATTTTTTTTTCTTTTTTTCTCCCACTATGCTTGTGGTGATTTCGATTGGACTTGTATTACTACGTTTCTCATTTGTTGGTTTGGTTCGTTGTTGTCGTTATGTTTGGACTTGGCGTGTGTTGATAAATACAAGTCAAGGTGGAGATTTGTGGAGAAAATTGTTGGTGTGACTTGTATTTACAAGTCATAATTCGTTTACGGAGTGTTATGGACGAAGGTTGAACCCGGGTGCGGTATTGCGTTCTTAGCTTTCGAGTGCTGCTTGTGTTCGCGGATTCGAGTTTGTTTCTTTTGGATCTTGCGTTGATTTTGTTTTCTCGTAATCAATCGATCCTTTGGCAGCATAGACATATTCACATATGCATTGAGTTTGCAGAGTGTGTTCAAAAGATATATTTTGAGATATCTTTGACATATTATAGTTATACTTGGTATATTTATATATATAGATATATAGATATACTTGGTGAGTATTTATATAATATATTGTTTTATCTTTTGGGCTTACTTGTTCGTCAATCCGTCGTATATTATCTATACTCCGTATATCTTTTTTACTCCCTATAAATAGATGGTTAGGGGTTAATTTATTCAATCAATCAGTTATTCAACCACAAAGAGAGGAAAACACATTGAGAGCGTTTGTGAGTGAATTCTTGGAGGAATACCAGTCTCTCAATTGTATTTTGTTGTCTTCATAGTGAAACATATTCATACCGGCCAGAGAGACGTAGCTATCGCATTGATAGTGAACCTCGTTAAATCCTTGTGTGTTCTAGTTGTTGTCTTATTTGTTTGTTTATTGTAGTGTTAATTTTGGCGCTTCCGTCAACAAACTTGGTTTCTAGGCGGGACTTCGATCCCGGAAGGATGACACTACAACATTTATAGCCTTTGGGCTATGGGCAGATTAAGAGCGAGCCTTGTTGAAACAACAGGTATTTGGAAACCTTTGGTTGAAAAATCGAAGGATTCAACTGGCTTGACGCGAGCAGAATTTGAGGCGATGGAGGAGAGGGCTCACTCTTACCATATTGTTGTGTTGGCAGATGATGTGATCACAGAAGTGTCGATGTAGGATTCGGCTTTGGGTTGTGGTCAAATTGGAGGTCTTTATATGACGAAGTCTCTCACTAACAAGCTGTTGTTGAAACAACGGTGTGTTTCTCTGCGAATGAGTCAGGTACGCCTTAAGGATCATCTAGACAAACCTTAATAATATTTACTTGATTTGCGAATTTAGATGTTAAGATTGAAGATGAGGATGCTGCTCTGATTTTGTTGGTTTCTTTGCCTGCGTCTTTTGAGAATTTGTTGAGTCGTTTGTGGTGGGTAAAGAAACTGTGCTCTAGAAGAAGTTAAATCTGCACTTTATTCTAGAGAGTTGCGTCATCAGGCGGCAACTAATGAAAGTGGTTAGATTCAGGGTTGGATTAACTGTTAGTAATTCGGCAGTGAAAATAGTTTTAACTCTGAGAAAAATAAAAATTCGAAGAGTAGGGTAATAAAAATAGAATATATGTCACTATTGTAAAGAACCCGGTCATTGGAAAAATAAAATGTCCTAAAAACCCCAGGAATAGTTCCAATGCTACATTGCACAACAGAATTCAAAGATTCAGAGGAGATTTGCCTTGACTGTTTAGTGCGTGCGAGTCAGTCTACGGATCGTTGGGCTGTTGGATTCTGGATGTACTTTTCATATGTGTCCTAATCGTGAATGGTTTACTACTTATGAGTCTTTGATGGTGCGATGTTATCATGGTAATAATGCTGCTTGTAAGGTTGTGGGGTAAAGGTTCCTCAACTTAGGACCGCGGAAGGAAGAGTGCGTGTTTTGGTGAATGTTAGGGCATGTTCCTCAGTTGAAGAAGAATTTGATATCTCTTGGTATCTTGACAAGAGTGTTTCACTTTCTCAGGTTCAGGTGGGAAATGTGTGTTTTGAGAGGTTCGAAGATAGTACTTAAGGGTACTAGATGTGGTACTTTGTATTATGTGATGGTACTTCTGACTGATATTGCAAGTGTAGCGTCCACAGGTGCAGTGATGGTCAAAGCGTTGTGTAGAGGATTCGGTCGCATATGCGTTGCATGTTGCTGATGATATTGAGACATTTGGTTTAGCCTCTAACAAGGAAACGGTTTTGAAAGATCAGTCAGACGTTCGTTGGATGCTATGGATGAGGAGTTGGAGTCTCTTCGCGAAAATAAGATAGGTGAACTTGAGAAAGTGCCACGAGGTCGCAAGGCGGCTAGTTGCAAGAGAGTTTTGAAGTGTACGATCGATTTGACAACTTTGAGGTGGAGCATGGATGCAACGGGAGTCTTAAGACTTGCTGCGTTTATCGTAGTAAGGTGGAGGATTTCTTACATATTTATGTATTTTGGTGTGTTGTTGACATGTTTATTGAAGCTCAGAAGATGTCGAATGTTTGGAAAGAGTTCGTGTCTTGTGTTTGGTTTGCTAGTGCGATGTTTGCTTTGGTTTGCACTAGATTTGCTATTGTACATGCTGTGATTGCTATTGGTAGTTCTTGTCTCGGCCTAGAAGGAGCATCGACAACGGTGTGTGGCGATTTGTTCGCTATTTTGTTGAACGACGGTTGTTAGTCTCTTGATGGAATGAGAATTTGTGCTTGGTGTTTGGTTATTTTGGTTTGATTTGCAAGTGATTTTGTTACTAGAAGGCTTGTGACAGGTTGGTGTATATCTTTGGTTGTATATGGTTGCGGATCTGCTAGTGGTTGGGCGTTCATGTTGATCGTGTTATGGTCTTTGGAGATAGTATGAATGTGATTTCAATTGATCAGTTTTGTTTTGATAGGACTAAACACATTGGAGTTCGTTTCCATTTGCTTTGTGTTCACAAGTCTTTTGCTGCTTGGACTTGTTGAACGTTTTTGTTCGTATTTGAGCCTCTACGGGTTGTGCCTCAAGGTGGAGGCAATCCTCGCCACGGGAATTTGTTGCATTTGTAAATTGGATTTGTTTTTTGTTTGGGTCTTGGCATGATAGGTGAATACAAGTCAAGTGGAGATTTGTGGTTTTTCGAGTTGTGACTTGTATTACTACGTTTCTCATTTGTTGGTTTGGTTCGTTGTTGTTCGTTTGATGTTTGGACTTGGCGTGTGTTGATAAATACAAGTCAAGGTGGAGATTTGTGGAGAAATTGTTGTGTGACTTGTATTTACAAGTCATATATTCGTTTACGGAGTGTATATGACGAAGGTTGAACCCGGGTGGGTATTGCGTTCTTAGCTTCGAGGCTGCTTGTGTTCGCGGATTCGAGTTTGTTTCTTTTGGATCTTGCGTTTGACTTTGTTTTCTCGTAATCAATCGATCCTTTGCAGCATAGACATATCACATATGCATTGAGTTTGGCAGATTTGTTCAAAAGATATATTTGAGATATCTTTGATATATATAGTTATACTTGGAATTTTATATATAGATATTAGATATACTTTGAGTATATTTATATATATATATTTTTTATCTTTTGGGCTTACTTGTTCGTAATCCTCGTATATATCTTATACTCGTATATCTTTTACTCCCTATAAATAGATGGTTAGGGGTTAATTATTATTCAATCAATCAGTTATTCAAGTCACAAAGAGAGGAAAACACATTGAGAGCGTTTGTGAGTGAATCTTGGAGAATTACCAGTCTCTCAATTGTATTTTTCGATCTTCATAGTGAAACATATTCATACCGGCCAGCAGAGGACGTAGTATCGCATGATAGTGAACCTCGTTAAATCCTTGTGTGTTTCTAGTTGTTGTCTTATTTGGTTTATTGTAGTTTGTTAATTTTTGGCGCTTCCGTTACAACAATGCTATTAAATTTTAAGCTAAAATGTTTGTAGCTTTACATTGTAGGTAGTTGTAGCTTGAAATGTTGTTAGCTTGAAAGATGACGTGTCAAACAAAGCTACAGATTTATAACTTGCTATTGTGAATGCTCTTAAATGATATTGTACTTGTTTGCTTTGCATTATGACAATTCCCCAAAACTCAAAGAAGCTAAGAAATCTCGACCTTCAGCCTTGTTTATGCCCATCTTGACTCGCTCGATCGCTACAAGCCCCAAGCACCCATCCTTAGAAGATGTTTGCTTTGCGTGTTGTGGCCATGAGCTCTTTCCCATAAGGCTTGCGCTCACTCAAACATATACAAGAGTGCACAACATCATGGACTTTTCAACTTCTTTTAAATACTTATTGAATAAGATAAGTTGATAAGCTTAGATAAGTATACGTTTATTTCCTTTCATAAAATAAGTATCAATAAATTTTGATAAGTTCAGATAAGTACAAAATTGAAAAGAACATATATATTGGCACGTTCCAAAGTGAACACTAGCACAATGACACACAATGACACAATGACACAACCAACTCCTTTAAAATATGCTATACATCTCTTGTGTACAGGCTTGGATGATACTTAAGATCATTAAAGTTAATGTACACAGATTATATGTAGCAATACTAATAATACAAACAATTTTATACTTCCTCAGTTCGATTCAGTCGCTAAACTTGGAGTGTGCGATTCTAGGTTAATTTTGTGGGAAAAAAAGATAAAGAGAAAAAATAATAAGGGATACATGTGAAAAAAAGAGATAATATAAGATTAAATAGAAAGTGTAGCAAAGTAATTTGAAACGGTCAATTAAGATTTCACTCATTAAATTCTGATTTTCGGTTTATATAAATTACAAAGATTTTAGACTTAAAATTGTTAGGGAAAAGAGTTAGCGGAAACGTAATTAGTCGAGTGATGACAAAGTATAAGGGAGGGCAAGAAGAAGCTATAAAAAGAATGAGATACAAACGTACTTGAAAATAATTCACATATATTACAATAACAAGAGTTCAAAGATCTAAGATCCTAAGGTCGTTTGTTTTGGGAAGGAAAATGTTTTTCAACAAAATCATTTTTCCATTTTCCCTTATTTGTTTGACAAATCYTAATAAWAGGAAAATTTGATTGGAAAACTATTTTCCATTCATAAGGAAACCATTTTCCTTTCAAAAAGGAGGGGAAAATAATTTTATTTTATTTTTTCAAGTAAAATTTTTTCAAACAAATAAAGGAAAATAAGTTTTAAGGAAATAATTTCCCATACAAATAAACAATGGAAAACAATTCAAATCTTCAATTTTCCTCAGGAAAAATATAATTATTCATTAAAAAAATTTTCCTCCAAAACAAAGAAAGACTAAACTATTAGGGTGAGAAATATTACAATATAATTGTCACAAATACAAACTTACTAATTAAGGAGTAATAAAGGAAATAGTGGAATATTACAAGGAGGATAATTAGATATGATTATGAAAGGTAGGAAGGCTTGTATTTGTATGGCTTGTGTATGTATGTGAGCTTGTGTTGTATGAAACTTGTAGTCACGTCACCTATTTATAGGTGAGCATTGACATGTATAATGTCTTGTTAATGTCGGTGAAGAAACAAATTTCAGAAGCTTCAAGATAAAATTCGAATACTTGAGAAAGTGCAATAATATTCTAGATTAATCAATTAATRGTGATTTATGCTTCAACCGACATTAACCATATATAAATCTAGAATCAAAGTTTGAAAATGAGGGATAGCTAAGGGGTAAGTTTTCCTCTCTATTTCATGAGATTTTGACATCGATTTTCAATTTCTCATCCTCGTCTCTGTGACTCTCTTATTAAAAAAAATAAAATAATCTAGAATTAAAGTTTTAGAGTTAGGCTTAGCAAATGATTTGGGGCATAATATGAATAGCCAACAAAAAATAAATGAAAGAAAAGGAAAAATAATAAAGTCTAAAAAATTATTCAGATTACAAGGGATAAGATTATAAGAATCACTAAAGTGCAACTCTTGAAATGCTTCTACTTGTCCGTTGAATTGGTGGACAGAAAATTGAGAACCAAATAATAATCAGAATAAATCAAGGAGCATTATGCCACATTATTATTCCCTTAACACTATTCAGATTTCTATGCTTGAGAAAGTACTCTTCAATGCTCCTCCCGTGCAATGCACACCAATTAAAAAGTGGCATGTTCTACCTCAGATCATGATTTGTTTTTCGTGTTTAGAGAGCTACAAGGAATCGTTCCCAAAATTTACTGAAATCGGGAGGGAATCTCTTACCCACTAAGCTATCCTCACTCTTAGATTCTCCTCATTGATGTTCTCATTAATGCATCCATTCATCATGCACTTGTTGGAGTAGATTCTCCATTCTCCTCATGAGTCATGATGTGTATTCCCATGTATGCAATCAGAAATGCCTTGGAAAGCTTCAAAAGTCGAATGGAAATAGTTTCTTGAGCATCAACTGATCTCTATTTGCTTCTGGACAAATTTTTGCACGACTTTGAACTCTTTTCCTCTGGAATTCTGATCTCCTTGGATATAATTAGTTAAGCTTGAATTATCGAAATTTAAATCCTAAGCCAATTATCAACATGAATTTCTTACCTTTTGTTTATTCTTATGTCGATTATGCATAGTAGATATTGTACGTGTTTGCTTTGCACTCGAACAATTCCCCAAAACTCCAAAATGCTAAATAAATCTCGGCCTTCAGTCCAGTTTATGCCCATCTTGACTCGCTCGATCGCCACAAGCCCCAAGCACCCATGCTTAGAAGATGTTTGCCATAAGGCTTGCGCTCACTCAAACATATACAAGAGTGCACTACAACCATGTACTTTTCAACTTATTTAAAATACTTATTGAATAAGATAGGTTCTGATAAACTTATATAAGTATACTTGTTATTTTTCTCTCTCACAAAATAAGTATCAATAAATTTTGATAAGTTCAGATAAGTACAAAGTTGAAAAGAATATATATATTCGGCACGTTCCAATGTGAAAACACTAGCACAATGACACACATGGACACAATGACACAACCAAGTCCTTTAAAATATGCTATACATCTTCGTGTACAGGCTTGGGACGACACTTAAWGATCATTAAAGTTTATGTACACGGATTATATGTTAGCAATACTATATATTACAAACAAGTTTTATACTTCCTCCGTTTCAATTCAGTCGCTACATTTGCAGTGTGTGCGAATTTCTTGGCAAATTTTGTGGAAAAAAGAGATAGAGAGGAAAAAAATAAAAGAATACATGTAAAAAGAAAGAGATAGATATAGTATTAAGTAGAAGGAAAAAACTAACGAGCGTCCCGGGATGTTAGATAAGAGAATTAAAAGTGAAAATATTAAATGAATATAACCATTAATTACACCGAATGACGTGCGATTTTGGCATGCATTCCAAAATTTATACAATTTTAAGAAATGTATTTAATTCTTATCTAACGCCCAGAGCTCCCGTTAACAATATCGTAAATAAAAAATGTAGTAAATAATTAGAAACAACCAACAATAAAATACATGTAGTGTACATGCATCATTAAGGTGTTGTAATGAAGACAAGATTGAGTAATTCCAGAGAAGGAAGTAGGGCCTGTATGTAAGTGCAACTTGCAAATAAAAGAAGAATCTACTGCTATTACGTTATGCTACTGTAGCAGTACGTGCGAAATTGTCAAGTCTTTAGTCTAGATATTCGACAAATTTCAAATCGATAGCAATCAAAACGTGACAAGTCAGACACACCCAAGCAACATCAAAATCATCATCTTGCCATGTCACCATGATTCCGTTAATTAAACCCATTAATCAATTGATTAATTATGAGAGTAAAAGATAACTCGATTGGTTAATGTTGAAAATGTCCCATTCAACTTATTGCATTTTGAACAAGACAAAAGCTAACGAGCGCCCCTAGGGCGTTAGATAAGAGAACTAAAAGTGAAAATATTAAATGAATATAAACATTAATTACACCCATTGATGTGTGATTTTGGCATACATTCCAAAATTTATAATTCATCCGTAACAAGTTAGTTGCATCAYTTTCTTAAAACGGCAGTTTCACATTAGATGCATCACTTTGGTTTCTTTCCTTTTTTTGAGTGAGAACCATTATTAAAATACACATTTTTCACTCTTTTATGTGGGGACCACAATTAAATTACTATTTTTTCTACACCTATTTTATTAAWATATTCATCAATACACATACTTTAATACTTTTTTCTCTTTTTTGGTCCCCAATTACACACCTCACCACTATTAAAATTTTGCCTCAAAAACCGCGCTTCACAAAAGTGAAGCAACTAACCTGTTACGGAGGTAGTACTATTTTAGAAAATATATGTAGTTTTTAACTAACGCTCCGGGACGCTCGTTAGCAATGTCGTTCGAAAAAATTTGAAATCCAATCATATTTCGGTAAATAAAACCAAAAAAGAGAAAAAAAATGAAAAATCGTAAATAAAATATTTCATATATTTACCAAAATGTCATTAAACTTACCGATTTTATCAGATCCTACCATCGATTCTATGTGGCTCCCCTATCAACAAAAAAAGAAAAATCAATAAATTTATTAATTAATATAGTGGGTGGCTTTAATTTCGATTAATTAGTTAATTTGGATTCCGTAAACCCACAAACCCCTTCTTTCTCCTCCCTCCTATATTTAAGGAGGGTTTAGGAAACACAACAACAACAACCATTATCTCTCAAAACCTAATCAATCTCATTTATTCATTCATTCCTTTCTCACCAATCTTTCAGAAATGGGGAAGTGGGCCATAGCAGTGCACGGGGGTGCCGGCGTAGACCCGAATCTTCCGTTGCACAAGCAAGAGGAAGCCAAGAAGCTGCTTGCTCATTGCCTCAACATTGGCATTTCCGCGCTTCGCTCTAATGTTCCAGCCATTGATGTTGTTGAACTCGTTGTATGTTCCTTTCTTTTTCCTCATTTGATTAATATATTTGCGGCATCTGTTATTATTTCCCCATTTATTGTTTTGATACTTAACGTTTTTAATTTCACGCCCATTGATGCGCTGACTACTTTGTTTTGCATTTAAAATGSTTTAAATCTGTTAATTTAAATTAACTTTATAAAAAAGATTAATGAATATCATTCTATTCTTGGAAACAAGAAAACATTTCACAACAAACAACATATTAAATGGATTATTAAACTTTTCTTTTCATTTTAAGCCCCTTATACATAGCTAATTTTAAATTCCATGAAATTCTTGCAACTTTTTGGATTTTCTACGAAAAACATGTCACTTCCAATTTATTTTATTTTAAAAAACCTMATATTAATTTTTTTAATGGTGGTAGCMGTAGTCCACATGGTCATTTTTCTASTTGTAACACAATCACATACATTAAACAATACAATTATTTACATTAAACAACCTCAACTTCTTTATTATATTAGTTTTTTTAAGGTCAAATAGTATATGACACCTTCTTCTTGGAACCGTGTGAATACTAACTACTGAGTTGAGTATTTTTCTTCAGTAATTTGGTTTGCATGTTTAGATCTTGTTGGCATGATGATGATAATAATAATAATAATCGAATTGAGTCTCGAATATTCGAATATACCGTTGGTTTGATCATGTTTACTCTGTTTTTAATTTCTTATGTGACACTATTCACTAATTTTCTGAATCAAATTTGTGACTTGTATTGGCTAATTTCTTATGGATTGTTATGGTTTAAAATAAAGGTTAAAGAGCTGGAGGATGATCCTACATTTAACTCTGGCCGTGGATCAGTCCTAACTGAGAAAGGGACGGTGGAAATGGAGGCCAGCATCATGGACGGCCCGAAGAGAAGGTACGGTGCTGTGTCCGGGTTGACGACGGTCAAGAACCCTGTTTCACTAGCCCGGCTTGTTATGGACAAGTCTTCACACTCCTATCTTGGCTTCTCCGGGGCTGAAGAATTTGCCCGCCAACAGGTTGGTTGCGATTCAATTTTTATTAAAGTATCAATAAATTCAAATAAATTTAGTTGGTGCATTTGTATAACTTTTGAGTTATATTCTCTTTGCAATATAAACATGCAACTTGCTTGACTTGCTTTTATGATACAACATACAAAACAGGAAAAGGGTAAACATTAATTGACTAAATCACGGGAGTGTAGGTTGAGCGCCGGATGGTGGGTGTAATTGGGTTAATGGGGCAAAATATACTGTACTTGCTTTCTTAAAGCAACCTTGTCTTTTTATATAGCTTGAGTGCCACAAAGTAGGTGAAATTGGGTTAATGGGACCAGGGYCGAAACCAAAAATWTGTTTTAAGGGAGCCTTAATAAAAAGTTTACTTTTTTGAAAGGAATCCAACATATAAATTAACATGTTTCTCAACAAATTTTATACTATTTTAAGCTTATATTTACTAAAAAATTTAAAAATTATCGGGGCTGCCGGGCCGGGGCCCCACRCGCCCCCGTGAAGTTCCGCCAGTGAGTGTGACAATATGTAAACGAGCAAGTCAAAATAAGTTTAATAGAATGCAGAATAGAACGATAAGTTTATTGTGTTAAGTTTATTTTGATTAATTTGCTCGTTTACTTTGTTAAAATTCTTCTTTCAAAAAGTCAATTATTACAATTATGTTACGAATGAAATACTATTTATAGAGATGCAAATGATGCGGGACGGGTATTGAAATTCCCATCCAAATCTACACTTGATAATATAATCCCCATACTCATCGCCATCCACATGGCCAGTAAAAATTCTATTCCCATCCTCGCCCCGGTGTATATATACTTAAAATTCTATTCCCTCTCCATCACCCATTTGATTATTTGTACCCGTCTAATCCTCATTTTTCCGCTCCATCACCCATCAGTCCCCACCAAATACCCACATATGCAAACAATTTTTACATTTATTTGAACCGTAAGACAAATTTATATATTGTGTCTCAAGCCAAATGAGACATTAAAGTGCCAAACAAACCAAAAACTTTGGAATATTTGAAAGTCCATAAGGTCATAGTACAACATTTTAGAATTTAGGACCAAATGTATATTACCTTATTTAGTCTGATTAGTAATTAGTATAGTGTACTATACATAGGTACATGGGGCGCATCGGGGATGGAGGGGGTATCATCTAAAATCATTTCCAACTTCATCTTCATCCCCACGGTGGGTATGAATTGTATACCCATCTTGTCGCATSACCCATCAGGGAATCAAACAAAGATTAGCGACTATACTACTTTTAAAATTTCACCTACCCCGTTTACTGTACTATGTAGCATCTTCCAGTGTTGTTTTTGGAGGGATTAAGACTTTGTTTGTTTGTTTGTTAGTTGTTGTTGTGTGCTGTAAAAATAAGATACAATCTTACTACTATGTGAAAATGTATATTTTCCTTGTGTGTTGTTCTAGTGGCATTTGTTAGGTTCAATCTTACCATGCATAAACGTATAGTTTCCCCGTTTTAGCTACTTTATCTGATGTCCCCAGTAACGATCATTAGCTATTGCCTGTACGTAAAAGAAATTAATGACGTGAAAAGGTATAGTCAATGACACGAATCTTAGTTATCTGTTAATTAGGTATTAAGCATACTAATATTGAGATGATGATGATGTWTAATGTAGGGCGTGGAGATGATGGACAATGAGTACTTTATTACTCAACAAAACGTGGGAGTTCTTAAGGATGCCAAGGCTGCTAATGCCATCCTGGTATGTACGTGGCCTGATTCATCATACATGCATAACCCTYTTCTATAATTCACTCATCATTTTTCTGCCTAATCAACAAATAGCTGATATGCTTGCGTAGAATGATAGTATATACAAGTATACAACGACTGCTCATTCGTACGTGGCTGTATCATCCTAATCATTACKATTTGTGTTACTAAATTCGGTTTCAAACTTGCAATCTTGCTTTAATTTGTTTAGGATTAGTCTATGTTTATTCAACGACGTTACCGAATTCAAACCTAAAATGTATGTTTACGTCAATCKGATGGCTAACACGCTTAAAATGATCCTTCTTTCGTCATCCAATTTTTAATAAGTAACTGAGGTCGAATATTATTCAAAGATCGGTTATAGTATAATAATTGGTATTATAAACATCTAGCACAAGAAACACATTGTAAGTTGTTGTCATTTGTGCTATGTATGTGGATCGACCTTTAATGCATTGGACTCACCATTTGACATGCATGTATACTTCATCGCTTTCATAAAAAAATATACTAGTCAAAATTTTGAACTATATTCACATTATATACTTTGATCAAATTTTGAGCTTTACACATAATAAAAAAATATAAACAAGCGAGATCTTGTTGGATTCATGTCGTTAATATAAATACTATCTTAATATCAACATTTTATATGTTTTTTATGAAAAATGTTATACGTAGCCCTTAGAGCTGCATATAAGTATTAAATTGTTGCTTAAAATGGTAAGTATTTATAGATTTATGTTAAAATTGCACATAATTTAATGTCATAAATGTTTACTTTTTTGAAAACGTCTTTTTTTGACTTTTTATATGCAACATTAAGGGCTGTATATATCATAACCCATTTTTTTTTTATTATTCTTAATTATAATTATTAAGAATCAAAGTGGCATTTTTTGTGCGGCTGTGATTAATTATGTGCGGCTGTTCAATTTTGAGCAGTTTGACTATAGAGTTCCAACAGCGGCGGCGATGGAGAGTTGTGCAATCGAGGCAGACAGCCCATTGATGATGAACGGACTACCAATAAACGTGTACGCACCCGAGACGGTCGGATGCGTGGTGGTCGACAAGGAGGGCCGGTGTGCATCCGCCACCTCAACTGGCGGCCTAATGAACAAGATGAGTGGCAGGATAGGGGACACTCCCATCATAGGGTCGGGCACGTACGCGTGTAACGTGTGTGCGGTCTCATGCACCGGGGAAGGGGAGGCGATCCTGCGTGGCACGCTGGCACGCGATGTGGCYGCCGTGATGGAGTACAAGGGGTTGGGGCTCCAAGAGGCGGTGGACTTTGTGATCAAGGAGAGGCTTGATGATGGTGGCAAAGCTGGGATGATTAGTGTTTCTAGTAATGGGGAAGTGGCTTATGGGTTCAATTGCAACGGTATGTTTAGGGGTTGTGCTTCTGAAGATGGTTGCATGGAAGTTGGTATTTGGGAGTAGTGGTAGCCTAATAGGGGTGTTTTTCTAAAAAAAAAATTGATAGACAATTTAACTTGTAACTCATTGAATAATTTAGCTTGATTGAAATAGACAATGATGATTAAATTTAGCTTATTTGAAATAGATTTCTTTTCCTTTTTTCTAATGTCTTTTACTTTATTTATTTTTCTTGTTTTTGATTTATTTTTCTTGGGCCCATGCTCAAAATTCAAGTTTTATAATCCCTCCATACAACTAAACTAGCAATGTTTGCATTAACATACTCTCTGATGATAAATAAGGTATTGCTTTTTTTTGGGTGCTAGCCACAAAAGCGGGGATGAGAATCGATTTTAGGATCTGTTGAAATCGTAAGGGAAGRTTTAACCACTTGAGATATCTCCACTTTCTAAATAAGGTTATTGTGAATTAGGTGTGATAATTTTTATTTATTTATTGGAAATTTCCCCAGGTATCACTAAGATTTACCTAAATAGTTCATTTACCCAAAAAGTTTTTAAAAAATGGATCAAGTACCCCTGACATTAATGGGTAATAGCTGTCAAACTCTGACATGAGTTTCCCATTCATTTAGCCGTTAAATCTAACTATTTAACCTATTAATAAACACCTAAAACTAACTAATTAAATACTTAAATAATTAAAACTAATTAAGTAACACTACCTACAATACTGTGACCCCTGTTACTGACTAAAAATATCCAGTTGACTTTATTAACAAAGKGTTTGACAAGTAATGTGTGGCTGTCGACGAACAAGATTAAGCATTATCAAAGGAGACGAGCGATACTTGGCACCTTTTGGATGTTCCAGTCCCGCGATAAGACTTAAGCGCTAGAAAGGAGCATTGGAGACGGGGCCCATTGGAAAACAGCCCAAGACAAAGAGGCCCATTAAGAGCATCAAGCAACGAAGGAGACTTGGAGGGAAAAAGAAGGGGAGAATTCAAATATTGAAAGGAGCGCCAAATCAAGTAACTGCGGAAGGAAGCAATCATTGCAAACTGCCATGATCTCTACCATGGAAGGCCTATAAATAGGTGAAGCCGAATCAAATCAAAGGACAATCAAACACACAATCAATCAAACATTTATCTTTCTTTTGCATTTTAGCTTTCATTAGCCGCACTTGTCTTAGTTTTAGCAAAGTATAGTGTAGTTTAATGTAGCATACCTTCTCGTAGTATAGTTCATCCTTCAATTGATCATTAGCTTCTTATTATCAATCCCAATTGTGTGAACATGGAGGTAATCATCCTTCCTTGTAATGTAGTTGTAGTCTGACTCTATCCTTTATTTATAATGGATGGCTTTTGTTTCTCTTCATTTATGTTTATCCTAAGCTTCAGTATTATTCCACAACAAGTTTAATTCCTTACGATCATACACTCTTAACTTCTTCTACAATCTTAGGAGTCATTTTTACATCAYCGAGATTATCTATATAATCAATAACCAGAGGTGCAGTCCCCTACCGAATCAAAAACAATATTCGACGGTTGACTTYTTGGTGAAGTACAAAATCACCTCAACAGGTTTTTTTGGCGACCACAGTGGGAGAGAAGTTTGCAATATAACAATTGCTTCTCAACCATGGCCCCTAAACAATCTACTAGAAGAAGTGACAATCAAGAGGATGATACTTCATCCGATCAAAATCTTGAGAACTCACTTGAAGATATTGGTGATTTGGAAACTGTTCCGCAACAACAACAATCTATCGAAGATCTTGTTCCTCCTGAGCAAATCGAGTCTTAATCGCAAAGACTAGACGATTTGCATCTAAACAAGGGGGAAGATCAATCCTTTTTAGCCAAAGGTTTGCTCAATTCGATATACACACAATATGTGGATATTGTTACAAGTCTTTTGGAAGTTTTGAAGGAGAATCATAGAAAGCAGTTCAACAACATCCACCGTGGTATGATACATGAGACAGCTAGAGTGATAACCATCGAGTTACAAAACTTCGGTTCCCACTCTCAATAGGCGGTTACTAGACAGGTGGATAGGATTATATTAGATATTAATGAAACGTTGATTGCTATTAACGTGGCGTTGTCTWAGACTGTTACGTCTGAGGTGGTTACTCGGTGGGAGCCTTTAGTGGAGAAGCACAATCAACTGAATGAATGGTTGATGAATGTATTAACCACTCGAGGTTTAGGAATAACTGTCGACAACCTACGGGAACAACCTCCCTTAGGTTATTCTAGAACAAACAACTTGATGGGATCTAATATCCCTCCGGCCTTTCAAAAAGTATCAAGGAGTATCCCTCTCCGAGATACCAATTAAGGGAACAAGAGTCAGAGGAGAGAGGTAGGCCCAAGGTCAGGTTATGGGTCAGGCTATAACCATGGTAACCTTGGACCTTCTTCTCTTCCTTTACCTTCTAACTCAATTCCTTTGAACTTGACAATGGGAACCGTTCCACTCACAGGAACAACCTATGGGGCAGGAGTTAACGGTTATGGAAACAGAGGAGTATTCAACGCTAGTAGCGGTTTTCAAACTGCCACTAATAGGCATATACCTCAAAATCCACACCATGTMACTCTTGAACCACCACAACCTACGTATATTCAACAAACTAGGAGTCAGGGTTATCCACATCAAACTTATCCTAACTAAATGCATCCCCTCAAAATAATCGTTGGGGGCAAGGGTCATATGCACAGGGTAATGTTTATGGGGGAACTTAGGCGATGGAAACATAGAATTACCAGGATAACTAGTATCCTGGTAATTCTATCCRGCCAATTACCAGGATAACCAGTATTCGAATGGACAGGATCAAAATTTTCATGCACCTATTGGCAGGTTCCTAAAGAACCTCTTCTTAAGCAGGTGGAGGAAATGATTCAGAGGGCTATGGGACATAATGCT
Source organism: Bassia scoparia (assembly GCA_008642245.1). NCBI lineage: Eukaryota > Viridiplantae > Streptophyta > Magnoliopsida > Caryophyllales > Amaranthaceae > Bassia > Bassia scoparia. The sequence goes on along the minus strand of SNQN01006430.1, from coordinate 11,362 downwards.
GGTTTTTCAAGGAGTTGGACACTTAATCCTTATMCTAAATAGGTTGATAGGATGAATCCTTTCCCTAGKGGCTTTAAAGTTCTTGAGTTTTCTTCCTTATTCTCTAGTGATGGGTCAATGTCCGCTGAAGAATACTTGGTTGAGTTTAACTGCCAATGTAGGGAGGCATCAGATAATGACTATCTCAAATTGAYGTTATTCTCTAGTTCTCTTACWYGAACTGCGTTTAATTGATTCACTCATTTTCCTGCAAACTRTATACAAACTTGGCATAATTTGCAAGGGCGATTCGTTCGTCATTTTACTAGAGTMGAAGATGGAGTTTACATTGGAGACTCGACCAAAATAGCTCAGGAAAAGGGGGAACRTGTAGAGGATTACATCGCCAAGTTTAAGAGAGCTAAGATCAAATGCCATCTTAACTTACCCGAATCGGAGTTTGTTTCAATAGTCTAGAAAGGGTTGTCTTTTACTTATAGAAAGAAATTTAAGGGTCAATATTTCCTTAATTTCATGGCTCGGGCCAGTGCTGTGGTGGCACATGAAAGGTGTTTGGTTGAACAGTCGAAAAGCAAACACAGATGCTAAGCCAACAACACTGAGGAAAGTGTAGATTACGATGATGATAATATGGATGTGGCCATGGCTGAATTTATTTAGGGCCCACCATTTAAGTGTCCCTAATTAGTTAACAAAAAGTCCTCTCAAAAGAAGGATTTCAAGACTGATCACAAAAGTAAGTACACATTTGATATCAAAAAATGTGATGAAATCTTTGATTGGCTCTTGAAATTCAAGAAGATTAAACTAGTGAGTAGACATAAGGATAGGGATCCCAACGAAATAAAAGGAAAAATCTATTGTAAATGACATGATGCCTTCACTTATAAAACTAGCGATTGTGTAATTTTCAGAAATAGGATCCAGGATGAAATTGATAAAGGAAATATTAATTTTCCTGAAAAGAGTGCTAATGCTTGTGATATTGATCCTAAATTTCTTTTAGAATTAGAATAAAAAGAGATGGAATGTAATATGATTAGTATTGATACTAATATTACCTTCCGTATTGACATGCAGGATCTCTTTAATGTTGCTATTGCTGTGAAATTATACAAGCGTATTGTGAAGGATGGAGTGTTAGTTGCTCTAAAATGTCAGGAACAAGATTATGACAACCTCAACGTGTGCAGGTGGAATTTCAGTGCTGCACATTCAACCAACCAGTGTAAGGCATTCAAGGGCTTCATCAACAAAAAGATGGGGACCGATGGGTTGGTAATCTCAAAGCAAAAGTATCAGGCATTGGACCTTGCTAATTTCCAACCTAGAGGAAAGAAAGCTGAAATTGGTGAAGTATAGTCTGGCGATGTTGCAATTGTCGCTAGTCATGATGGAAATAGTAGCCCAAAAGCTCAAACATATATGGAAGTGATTCAGAGATTTCCTTTGCAAACTAAGGCAGTGGAAGGTCTGAAGAAATTACGTTTCTCTATGTGTCCTTCTTGTGCTAACATGCTACACTATGAGCTACTAAGAACTGAAGTCATCCCTTACAACCCAAGTTGGGTACCTAGACACCACAAGCCTCAGCTTGAAAGAGGTTTAAGGAGGGGGTCAATCACTCTTCCTCGACCACCTTCTACTGTTTCAGTCTTGAGTAGGTTGGACAAACCTAAATTAGTCCAACTGAGTGGCAAGATTAAGAGAGTTTCAAGTTTAGASAAGGGTGTTCAAGAGGAATATGTGAAGCAAAGGTATGATAACTCAAACGAAGATAAGAAATAAGAGGATGATCTGACTCTTGCTAGAGAAAAGAGAAGAGTCAGGAAAAAGGCTAGGTTGATTAGAGAAGCAGTTGCCAGCCAAATACAAGCAAATGCAGTTCATGTGGATGAAGAAGCTTTGCAAAGGGGAATGTTTAAAGTTGTCTCTATTGAGGAGCCTCATTTGGAGAATGAAAGTGGTTGGAGAGACAATTCAAGAAAAGAAATTCCCAAGGAGAAGCCTCATTTGGGCCATGTCCAGAAAAAGAAGTCAAAGGAGGATGTCCTTGAAACCCAGCCTCATTTGGGTCATGTCCATAAAGAGAAGTTGAAGGAGATTACTCCTGTAGCCCAGCCTCATTTGGATCATGCTRAGTGAGAGAAGTTGAAAGGAAATATTCCAAAGACCTAGCCTCATTTGGATGGAAACCAGAGAGAGAAAGAGACCTTGTGAAGAAACTTTTCTATCGGAGCCTCATTCAACCATTGAAGTCCTTCAAAGAGAAACAATTTAGGGATCACCAAGGGAACTACAAGTTGTCAGTGTTCATCCCACAGTTAGAGATTTGAGGGAGGATCCTACTAAAMAAGAATTTACCAACCATGGGACAGAAAGCTTTACAGAAGATGCTTTGATGACTGAGCAATCGTCTTATGTGGAGTTAGTAGACTATGGTTTGGAAGGTTTCGATTTGGAGGTGTCCAAGTCAGATCTTGAATTTCTTGCAAATTATTTAGAAGGAGATCATGAGTTTCGTGCTTGCAATATATACAGTCCCTTTCCCCCCAGCGTTCAGATCCCATGGAACAAAGTAAAAGGATACTTCATGGGCCGATGAAGTAGACCAAGCTGAAGCTGCTAYTAAGACTAGGGATGAGCAAAAACAGTGGGTACCCGGTCCGGTACTTGGAACCGGTGGTTTTGGAACCGGAACCGGTTGGATCGGTACCGGTTCCGGTTCCAAAAATGAGGAACCGGTGGTGACCGGTTCCGGGTACAAAAATTTTGGAACCGGTACCCAGCGGGTACCCGGTGGTACCGGTTCCGATATCGGGTATCCGACACCACCGGTTTTATAACCAGTACCAAGTAACTGGTTATGACTTTTGAGTTTATTAAAATACATTTGCTAAGGTCAAAAAATCCAAATTATATAAACTATAGAAACTTGAAATACTATTGTATAAAGCATTATGTTTTTGTGGCCAAATACACCTGTACAAGTATGAAATTAGCTAGGATAATCTTTGCCTTTTACTTATTTTTATTTTTTTAAAAATCTAACCGGGTAACTGGTTCCGAAACCAGTTCCGGTTCCGAAAATTTTGGAACCGGTCCAACCGGTTCCGGTACCGATTCCAATTATCAGGAACCGGTCTGTTCCGGTTCCGGTTCCACCCAAAATGACCGGGTACCCGATCTTGCTCAACCCAAAGTAAGACCTCTACTATTTCAGCTGAGTTGAACAAGTTAGATAAAGGGTCTAGTCTAGCACCGTTTATATATAAGGTAACTAAGGAGCAAGAACAGTTAGTTATGGAACACTTGATCAAAGATTTAAGTGTTGACAATTCACAAAGTAAGCCCCTCTATGTTACGGTCAATGTAGATGACACTAAATTAGTTAACGTGCTAATTGATATTGACGCTAGTGCGCTACGATAAATCTGATGCCTTGGTCAATTTTTAAGAAATTGGGTAAAGGCAAGAACGATTTGCCTAGTGTCAGGATTAGCATAACTGTATTCAATGGCAAGTTGGAGAGTATCGAAGGTTTGGAATGGATGCATGTCCAAGTAGGTACTTCTAAGACTTGGTCAGCTTTCTTTATAGTAAAAGGGGACGGAAGGTAATTGCAATGCAATTCTCGAAATAGAATGGTTGCATCAGACCTATGCTATTCCTTCTACATTGCATTAGAAATTAATATTGTGGAATGGTAATGAATARGAGGTAGTTTGTGCTGATGTAGATGTTTATTTGATTMATACTAACCAAGAATTTCCCAGGGTACTTATGAAGACCTTACCTAATGATGAGGGGATTGCTCTCAAACTTGAAAGTCAACCGTCACTAAGAGGGAAAGTTATTTCAAGTGCAATCAGATGCATTGAAGAGACTGCTGAGGATGATGAAGCACAAAACACATCCAAAGTTTCCCGTGTAGTGAGAAGTCCATTTTCAAAGAGCCATCCTATTCCAAATGTTGTCCAAGGGGCATSTCTTCGGGGCAAATTTGATGATGTACTTAGCACTATTAGTGGGAGAAAAGCTATCTTACCCGATGTAATTAGCCTAGGAAATGAATAATATCTAGACTTTTTCATTTTTCATGTTATATTGATTTAATGAATTATAACTTTAAAATTGGATCTGGTACAACTTTAGCTCTTTGCAATCTTATGCTAGTCATTATGCTCAATATGGTCTTGAGGTGAACTCAATCATGGATGACGATGCTGTAATATCTTCAAGTGGGGATTTTGGCACTCACGGCTCACCTTCCTCTGACTCCATTGGTGGGGGGGGGGGTTTTCTATGGTTAGGAGGAGGAGGAGGAGGAGGAGGTGAGAGTGTGGGCTAAGAGTGATAATATTAGGCAGGAAGTCCATGACCCTCTTGAGGAGGTAAATCTTAAAAATGACGGAAAATCCTAAGTGTACTTACATTAGTAATGAGTAACCTGAGGAGGAGAAGTCGTCCATTATCAAGGTCCTCTAAACTTATAAAGACTGTTTTGCTTGGGAACACCACGAAATGCCGGGGATTGATCCTTCAATCATCCAGCACGAGTTGCCAATGAAACCAGGTTACACCCTAGTAGTGTAAAGCCCAAGGCGTTTGGCGRTGGAGTTGATTCTCAAAATCAAGGATGAGATCGCTAACCTCCTGAAGGTCGGGTTCATTCAGCCAGTGAGATATGCTGAATGGATCGCCAACATTGTTCCTGTTGTCATAAAAAAGGCAAGATTAGTATTTGTATCGACTATCGAGACATTGACACTACTACAAAAATTGGATAAAACACCAAATTTAAGAGACCAGTGGTGTATTAAAATCGGTCCCTTAAATTAAGAGATCGGTTTAAGGTAAAACCGGTCTCTTTGATCCTAGTAGGCCCAAAAATTCAACTCTCTAGCAACTAACACCGTGGGCCCAAAACTTCAATTCTCTAGCACTCACTCGTTTAATTTAATCTCTCTCATCCGTACCATTGCTTTGTCCTCAAACCTCACTCTCTCTCCTTTCTTTCCCCTCTGTCTCCTCACYTACACCTCACTCTCTCTCCTCTTATCTCTTTTCCCTTTTCATTTTTCAAACTTCATCTCTTCAKAWTTCTTTCCAAATCACTCAACACCACCGCGACGCCACCCTACTCCTCGCCATCAACCATCATCCCTCTCCTGCCATCTTCTCCTTTGTTTTCCAGGTTTTTCTAAGGTAATTTTTTTGATTTTTTTAGTTTGTTTGATGAGTTATTCTAATTTTTTCTTCTTTTAGATTAATTTTTTAAGATCGATTTTCTTCTCTTGTCTGAAATATTGTTCTTAGTTTTTGAGTTTTTTTTCTTAAATTTCTTTTTTTGGGCATTTTTTCAGATTTTTTGGATTACCTATTTGTAGATCTAGGTTATATTTGTTTTTTGGTTTTCGTTTTTTTATTTTGTTTCAAGTTTTGTTTGATTTTGTTTTGTACTTTTCGATTTTTAGTTTCGATTTTTTGGTTTTGTTCGTTTTTCCAATTTTTTTCGATTTTGAGTTGTGTTCTTRGAAGAGTCATTTTGGAGATCAATTTCTCATTTTTTAAGTTTTTTGATTGATTTTTGTCTTTCGTTTTTCAGATCTACTTGTGTTTTTGAATTTGTTGATTGTTTTCAAAGTTTTTTTTTCATTTTTCTGTGTTTGTTAAAATTCCATATAATAATTTTTTTTTTAATTTTCAGATCTAGTTTTGGTTTTTTTTTTAAAATTTTCTATGTTCTTCTTGATTTTCATTCGTGTTCTTGCTCTTGTTGATTTTCGTTGATTTGCACTTGTTCAATTGTCGTTGTTGTTCTTGCTCTTATTGATAGATTGAGGTATCTTCGTGTTTCTTTTCTTGTATACATTTGTTGTTTGCTTTTACTAACATTTTTTAATTTGATTTTGCAGTTAAACCAATAAGCTTGAATTGGAATGTTATCACGTCAAAATGAATAACAAGTTTTATTAGAATTTAAGTATTTGTAATTTTTGGATGTATAATAGTATACTAATAAAATAGATTTTTTCTAAGTAATTTATTATAGTGGAAGTCAAATATTCATTAATGTATGGAGTAGTACTTATTTGTATCATTTTAGAGTTAATAATAATCTATTTATATTACAGTTGTACCTATCTTCTCTTGCTCAATCTAGAATGCCCTCTATTATCTTTTTTATTGGAATAAGAGTAATTTTGGCCAGCTTTCAGAGATGTAGGTGGGGCCAGCTTTATTATTTAAAAGAAATATTTACCAAAGACACCGGTTAATTGTCAGAACTGGTCTCTTAGAAGTATGAAAGAGACCGGTTATATAGTCAACACCGGTCTCTTTTGTGATGGTCATAGAGATCGGTTTTAACTTAACACCGCCCGGTCTCTTTGACTGATTTAAGAGACCGCAATAAATATCCGGTCTCTTTACCTAAGAGCCCTGTGACCTTGAGATCGGTTTTTTTGCGGTCTCTTTAGCCTTTTTCAACCGGTCTCTTAGCATTTTTTTGTAGTAGTGTAACACTGCCTCACGTAAGGATCAATATCCTAAGCCAGTTGCTGATATGCTTATAGATGCTGCCTCCAGGAATGAACTGGTCTCCACTCTAGATGGTTTATAGGCTATCACCAAATCAGGATTATTGTTGGTGATTGTTCTAAAATCGCATTTAGATGCCCAGTGTTAGGATCCAACCCTTTTCCATGTATTTTTCTAAGTTAGTGTCTCGCCTTGTGGGCGCTTCCTGCGCGTCGCCCCCACAAGTGCCTTAGAATTCATGTCTTTGTTGAAGTACGTCTAAGTCCTCTTGGTGTCTCCTAGGGCAAATGTATCATTTAATTAACCTCTTTAGGGGAAGGTGAATATATGAAGAATATTCACACAAGCATTCTCCCTACCCATGCTAATGTGTTAATCGCCTTAATGCCTTTATAATATTTGTGCTTGCATTTACATTTTCAGCATTCCAATCCCAAATCCAAACTCAAATACAGATTCCCGAGTCCGGATCCGCTTGGCCCGCTTTACGTAGTCGGCGTCCCAACGCCCGGACGCCCTGTTCTAAAGAGAATCCCCTCACGTTGTGTGTGCTTCGTGAGCCCCTTCCGCAAGAAGCTTACGTTTCTGCCTCAAAGGCCGAAGCGCGCCGCACCTCCAGCGTCAAAAAGCTAGGACCGTGACAGTTGGTATCAGGCCAGTTCGAAATAGCACCTGAGTCCGGAAAAGGAAAAATGAAGTCGCGAAACGTTGAAGAAAGAATAGCAATGGCAGAAGGAAAGTCGGAAGAATGGGCTCGGCTCGAACACATTGTTATCGAGCAAGCCAAGATATGAAAAGCCTGGAATAATGTCCAGTACTGAAATCGGAGAAAGACGCTCTGCCGGAGCAATTGAACTTCGTCTGCAACCAAGCCGATGAAAGCATTGGAAAAATGGTGATGAAATGAAGCCGCTGTAGGAAAGCTTCCAAGCGTTGGCGACGCCCAAGATAACGCGCCACCCGAAGCTACAGTGGCCCCGCATGCCAAGATACAAACTTCCTGTTCGACATGGAAATGTTCTTCAAGGTTATCAGCTGGACGAATCCTTGAAGTAGACACAGTGGTCATGCATCTTGCTGATGATGCCAATCTGGTGGCGACCAAGCACGCCGAGATTGAGCGGAAGTGAAAATTGAACATGGACGAGTTCAAGAAGAATTCACGAAACAGTTCCTCCCAGAAAACACTGGAATTCATTGCCCGAGGAAGTTGCAGAAATTAGCAAACGGGCTCCATTCGAGACTACGTCGCGTGAGTTCTCCGCATGTATCTCACATACAAGACATGAGCGAACAAGACGTTCTCTTCAAATTCATCTACGGTTGAAGAATGGACCCAAAGAGAATTGATGCGCAGAAGCTCACTACTCTCTCGCGGCCGTCAGCGCTGCGGAGAGACTCTTGATTACTCCTTTGAAAGGAGAAAAACTCAGAAAAGAAGGACTCGACAACACGCCCTCAAGCCCACTCCAGGCTCTCCAAGGAGCGCTGTGAGCGGCTCGCGTCAGTGTCATCAAACTCAACAGTTCGAACCGAGGCAAATGGGGAGGCGACTTCAACAATCAGGCGTCATCTCAACCATGACAAAGCAAATCCGGTCATTATGGACCCCCAAAAGGATCATCCTTTGATAGAAGCAAATTGAGCTCATAGTTTGCAGAGGCCGCACAAATGTGGAATGCAAACACAAAGGCGAGATTGACAAAACTTCAACAACGTTGCTCGCCATACTCTAGAAGATGAGTCTGACAAGGAGGACGAGGTTTGAAGAGAAGAAGAAAACCAACAAAGACGAGGAGCCCGCTCGATGTGGCGCCGTGTACATGATTACGCGATGGGCAAAGAAAGCACCAACAGAAGATGAAGCACCCACAAGTTGATGTATGCTGACTTCACTTGGCTAGGCGTAAGGCGCGCGCCCGTCGTGGACACGGTGCGTCGCACAACTTCATGGACACTAAAGAAGCAAAGCGACTTGGATTGACGGTCACCAAAGATGGGGAAACCTGAAGGCTGTTAACTCCAAAGAAAAACCAATCAAGGGTATCGCCAAAAAGTGCCTGCAACGGTGAATGGATGGCAGGGGAAGTTGGACTTCACTGTCGCCGACATGGATGATTTCGATGTGGTCTGAATGGCTTCTTTTTAGAAGATGCGAACATGGGTGGTACCTGCTATGGATTACACTCGTGGATGGCCAAATTGCCGTGTTCAACATCAGGGCACAGCCAAAGAACTCCTCCAAAGGCGTCAACTCTCAGCAATGCAGATGGTGAAGCCTAGCCAAAAGAAGACCCATGAAACTAAGAAATCATGGAAGAAAAAGCACAGCGCTCAACCGCAACAGAAGAAGAAGAGAAGCACCCTCATCAAAGGCGCAAACCTACAGAAGAAGAAGATTCAGAACAAGATCCAGCCTGAAGAGAAACAAAGTTTAGGATAGGAGATTTTCCTTTCTTTTTAATGTTTGTAAGTCGACGAGGTCGTCGACAATTATGTGGGGGAGGATGTTAGGATCCAACCCTTTTCCATGTATTTTTCTAAGTTAGAGTCTCGCCTTGTGGGCGCTTCCTGCGCGTCGCCCCACAAGTGCCTTAGAATTTATGTCTTTTTTGAAGTACGGTCTAAGTCCTCTTTGGTGTCTCCTAGGGGCAAATGTATCATTTTATTTAACTCTTTAGGGGAAGGTGATTATGAGAAGAATATTTCACACAAGCATTCTCCCTACCCATGCTAATGTGTTAATGCCTTAATGCCTTTATGATATTGTGCTTGCATTTACATTTTCAGCATTCCAATCCCAAAATCCCAAATCGAAATACAGATTCCCGAGTCCGGATCCCGCTTGGGCCGCTTTGACGTAGTCGGCCGTCCCAAGCGCCCGGACGCCCCTTTCTAAAAGAGAATCCCTCACGTTGCTGTGTGCTCAGAGGCCCCTTTCCGCAAAGAAGGCTTACGTTTCTGCCTCCAAAGGCGAGAGCGCGCCGCACGCTCCACCGTCAAAAGCTAGGACCGTGACACCCAGGATGATGGTCCTCTACGAATATGTGGCCATGCCTTTTTGAATGAAGAATGCAGGAGCAACTTATCAACGTGTCATGAACCTCATCAATGTTGAGATGATAGGAGACTTCATGGAAATCTACATAGATGATGTTTTGGTMAAATCAGGGAGTGCAAAAAATCATGAAGAGCATCTTGTTCGTGCCTTTGAGCGAATGAGAAAGTRCAATCTCAATATGACACTACAACAAATCATCACTTGCGCCACAAWTTATACCATGGGAATTCTATTTTCGTGGCATAATTTCATTTAGCCACGGGAAAAACAAACTACAACACAAATTTAAAAAAATAAAAAAAATTACGCCACAGGAATTATCTTCTCGTGGCAAATATTATACTTGTGCCACAGGTTGTCATTCTCTCGTGGCAAATTTCACACTTAGCCACAAGTAACAATTTTCTCATGACAAATATTATACTTTTGCCACAGGTAGTTAACTCGTGTGACAACTTCACACTTATGCAGCAAAATAGTTGTCCCGTGGCAAATATTGTACTTATAACATACATTTATAACTCAATAAAAATTTTATGTGACAAGATTTATTTAAGCCACGTGAAGATAAAACATTGTGGCTAAGAATTAGTATTTGAATTAATGTTRTTTCAATTTCATTTATGAAATTTTCCTTATTTTTGATTAAATTATTCATTGACAATATGATTTACTCGACACAAATGTCTAAACAATCAAAATTTTCAAGTTAACATTCAATAACAAAAGGAGTAAATTAAAAAGTGAGAATCATATTATATTAATTAAATAAATAAATTACTACCATTTTTAAATTACCACATGCATAAGTTGCATATAAAACTACTATTGTATACTAAGTAACCCAAACATATTTCCCCAAATAAACATGTCAATTTGAAAACTACTAATCAAAACAAACTTCATAGTCTCTAGTTCATACTACTGAACTACTATATAGAATGGAAAATATATTTTTATTTATGCATTTGTATCGACAAAACAGATACATTACAGATAGTGGATACTTCAAATAAATTTATAAACAAATATTTCTCTATTTTAAACCCATGTTATCAGTACGATGTATTTATACATTTCAAAAAGGACTTTTCGTCTTTTCTGAAAAATTGGACGACGAAATTTCTCTATAATATTAATGTTCATATTGTTTTATTTCAATACTATAATATAAAATATAATATATCTTCCCTTATACCCTTATTATTTATTTTAATAATTATTAAACTATATATCCGTTTTGTATTTTCAAAATTTCATGTCTATACCCGGATGAATATTGTCATTTCACTTGTGTAAATAAAAGTTACCAAATGTAAAAAATAAAATTTATTTCTCCAAACAAATGAAAATAAATAAAAAATATTTTAAAAAACAAAAGAAATTYCGGAGACTGACAGTATCAAAAATCAGCCAAACAATCCAYGCAACAATAATACAAGTTTATTTTGCATTCTCTCAAAATAGAGAAAGAAGTGTAGCCGACAAAAAAACAAGCTCGTCACCATTATTGCCGCTACCCACACGTTGTAGTCACCACTGCTGCTGACGCCTAACCGTCGTTGCCGTCGCCAAATTCAATCGCCGCCTAATCGCCTCTATAAGTTTGCCCACTGTTAACACAACGATCGAGACACTACTAATGTGACTCGGTGAGTATACTTTTATTTCTTTCAATCAGTTAAATGTTGATTGTTTATTTTAATTTGATATATTGATTACTTGAATGTGTTGTTCTTGGATTATTTAGTAGTATTT
>SNQN01006429.1:0-31151 GCA_008642245.1 Bassia scoparia | reverse complement strand
AAAAAATTCAAGCATAAAACAGTAAGATTAATTTTATTAAAAAGTAAGTAAGAGTTGAAAATCATAAAAACACTTCAATTAAACAACTGCATGTCGCATATAGAGCAAAAATAATTGAAACAACAACAATCCAAGCAAAAATGAAAATTCAAAACCCTAACTAGTAGAAAAACATAAATTGCAAGTTAATTAACAAAAGCAATTAAACAAAAATCAAAACTAACCGTGAGAAGAAGCTCTAACAAGCTTTGTTATTCCTTTACCAGCACCTTTAAACATAACTTTGAAATTTTTCTTCGTCATTTTTGTCATTAACAAGCAGTTACTGAAATGCGAAAAAATGACAATTGAAGAAAGAGCAAAACTGGAAAAGAAGAAGAACAACAACAAGACAAGAATTGAAGAAGAAGAATTGAAGAAGCGAAGTTATAAATGTTACCTGAACACTCCGTAATAAATTAGCTTGATTTGGAAAGTCTTGTGATTTAGAGAAGATATTTTGGTCATTTGACTTTTATATGTAAGGCGGTTCATCTTGCATCAGTTTGGTGGAAAAAATTGAGGAAATGTAGAAAGCACGAGACACATCTATATTCTATACTATAAGACAAGCGGATCAACGTGGGGATGACATTTGTCACTCCGTAATTCGCTGGTCTTATAGCATAATATAATATCGTAATAATAAATAAATTATAATACTAGAAATAAAATATTACATTTACTATATAGAAAGATATTATTGCATCTTAAAAAAGAATGCAAGAATTTATTTCTATGTTATGTATAATAGTAGGAACGAAAAAAGATCATAAAATATATAATTGCATGATAAGAAAGATATCGCAAGATTATATGCATATTATTAGTATATTTCAAAAAAAAAATATTATAGGTAATGTAGAAAAGATGATAGAATATTATTAAAGATTACGATCAAACATTTCATATATAGTTTATTTCATATCTCTTGCAAATTTGCAATAATATTTCAAAATTATGTATTACTCAATTACTCACTATCCCTTAATGTAATTTATTAATAGTCTTATATTTATCATTACTTTCACTTGTGTGTTAGGGAAGTTGATTAGGATCCTTTCCATTTCATTCTAGCCATTTCTTTCCCTCTACCTATTTTCTATCCTAAGATGCATTAAATGGGTCTAATTCGGCTTAAGTTAGCAAGTCAGTAATCTTGGAAAATAATATAATATTGTCGATTATCGTAGAGTCTGATTACAAATAAAGCAAGCTAAAAAACGAAGAGGTGTCAAAATCACTAGGGTCTTCACATTGAACAAATATTATTTTAGTCTAATTTGTTTGGGTTATGAGTTTGGTCGTATATACTATATACATGACATAGAGATGACAATAATATTTCATAATTCTATGTTTATGTCTTTTAATTTCGGGGAACAAGTTTAGCTCCAAGATTGACAGGATCAAAATCGATTTTCTACCTTGCTTCAATGAATGCATGTAATTAAATTGTTGTAATATATTGAATGTATGTAATATTGTTGAATATACTTCGTATTATTCATTATAATAAAATATCATATGTATGTTTTAATTTTATATCCTATATTAATTTTTCTATATTTCATATTCTTTCTCTATATATCACCATGCTTTATCCACCTTTTAATTTCCATGGCAAATTGAACCATATAAATTATTTTTCTTCCATCATATCTATTCTATATTTATGGATGAAATTAAACTTGATTGTGATAACAAGTGTCATTCCTTGATTCGCCTATTTTATAATATATAATAATTATAACGAGATTAAACTTAATTGTGATTCGTTGGGGGATGAAAGTGACTTTGGCTTAGTGAAGATGTGAAGATGAAAAAGATCTCTCTGTGATAAACATACTTCTTTATAGTTTATGATGAATCGTGATATTCATCACTAAATAATTTTTGAAGAAATTTCATAATATTATTAATATCATTCTTCTAGAAATAGGTGGTAGAATTTAAAAAGAATCATTTGTCATCTTCATTATAATATTATTAATATCATAATGTAATAAACGAAACATTTTTAATCTTAATAACACGAGCCTCGGTTATACTTAAAGTTGTAGATGATCCATATCTAGGTTATATGTGTGATACAAGATCGATAATATTATCTCAATGTACTATAATATGCAAAATCAAGGTTTATCAAAATTTTGTACTCGGTAGGTTATACTCCGATCCCTCCATTTTTTGGATGTTCCACACTGTTGCACGGTGTTTAATAGTTGGTTGAGTTAGATAAAAAAAAACCTCATGTTTTTTTTTTGGATTATTAGTTATTGTTTTAAAAATTTATAATGATTTAACTTTTATCAATTTCTTTCTTATTTTGGCAACCTCAAAACATTAATATTGTATTAGTTGATATACATAAGACTTGTATAGAACTTTATTGTAGGTCATTGCATTACTTATTACGAGTATATTACAAACATTAATCAAACAAATGAGCAAAGAAGATCATTAATTATTTGTACATAATTGATATATGTTTTTATTTATATTTTTTAAGGAAGTGTGTATTTAAATGATTTGTTGTTATTTACTCATTGATTTTTTAATTTGGATTTTTTTTTTAAAAAAAGTAAAAATGGAAACTAGTAATCTCACCTTTTGGTGATCTGCTCTCAATAATCCGACCTCACAGTAATTACAGAATAATCCCAACTTTTAGGGTAATCTTCCCAAAATAATCTGAACTCTCATTTTTTTACACAGAACAAGCCGAAAATGGTTCAACAAAAGTAGCAAAAATGAGAGTTCAGATTATTTTGGGAAGACCACCCTTAAAGTTGAGATTATTTTGTAATTACTTTGAGATCGGATTATTGAGAGCAGACCACCAAAAGGTGAGATTATTAGTTTCCATTTTTCCAAAAAAAAACACTAATATAATATTATTGTACGGGGTGTATACCATTATTGGTCAAGTACGAATTGTAGGATTTTCATCATGTGTGTAATCAAATGTGTATAGTATCTTATTCAAGTGTCTAATTAAATTATAATACGAAATACTTGATCTTATAAAGCAAACTTAATATTATCAGACTTTATGAACCGTGCATTGCACGGGTATTATACTAGTTTATGTTAATAAGTGAATTTCTTAGGGCCTGTTTACATTAACTGAAATCAATTGAACTGAATTGAACTGAATGGAGCTGAACTGAACTGAATTGAACTGAACTGAATGGAGCTGAACTGAACTGAATGGAGCTGAACTGAATTGAATATTTTATGAGAGAGACAAATTGGGTTAAGAACTGAACTGAACTGAATGGAGTTGAACTGAACTGAACTGAAAATAAGCTAATGTAAACAGGCCCTTATTATGTTTTCTTATCAAAAAATTTTAATTTTATTTTAATTAGATTGTGGACCTTATATATCCATCTAGTAAATCTATTTTTGGTAGAAATAATAATTTTTATGAATACATTGAATTAATGGACCCTAAATCTATTTTTGGTAGAAATAATAATTTTTATGAATATATTGCATTTTGTTCATTTGATTATGATCTATTTTGGTAAGTTAGTGTGAAGATCCTAATTTTAATGCCTTTGACATTTATTTTGTCCTTATATCTTCTCAAATTCTACCCCTCCCTAGTCCTTAACACTTTTTGCACTATATTAGACTTGCAAAAACTTGTGACTTTACATATGCGTTATTTTTTTTTACAGATGCGTTATAAATTTATTTTGGAATTAATTTTATTTACATCAATTAGTGAGTTACTTTAGTATATGAAATCTGCTTGTTTTCCGTTCAAAAAAAAAACTGCTTGTTTTCATCTTTTAATTTCAACCCATTGCTTTGTGTGTATTCATCTTCTGCAATTTTTATGGCTTCAATTGTTGAGAAATGCAATTTTTGTAATAATGATATGAATGTACCCCAAAAAGGATGGCTTCTTAGAGATTCTACCTATGCAAAGCTTTGTGTTTCTTGTGGGTAAGATTTATTCATGAATTTTGCATTCTCATACAGATACTTTTGGAATTGCATCTGCATGCTGAAACTTTCTTTTGAATTGTATATTTGAAATGTATTCTTGAAATTTTTCTTATCTGATTTCTGAATACTTGTATGTTATTATTTAATCACGGTTAAGTATCTACATCTGAGTTTTAGTCATTGTATTTTCTTTGCTCCTTTCTTGCACTTTAAATTCATAACATTAGTCTTTGTCAATTCATGTTCTAATTTGATTGACTGGATCACTTAGGGGCTATCTCAATCAAAAACACCTTAAGAATTCCCCCTATGTTAGTGTTATTTACACTCTATGTTAGTGTTATTTACACTCTCTTTCTCTCTCTATGAGACAATGATTAAGGTGAAATTCACTATTTGAGCAAAACACATCTTATTGGTTGCTTCACAATATGGTAATTTGAAAAGGTAATAGTCTATTAAAAGGTGGAAGTTTAGGATTCTCAATACTATAAAAACCATTAATCTAAGTTGGAATTTTAATTATAATTGGATGTATTAAAAGTTCTGCAGTAGACTATACATAATTATCGTAGAGATGCATGCATTCATTTCCTAATAAGAGAATAATAGGAGGGAAGATAGATCATTGAGTTGTGATAAAAAATAGTTTAGACTTGTGTGTAGATATGTCTTTATAATATGCTTTTCTTAGTGTATGTCCATCTAATTGGGTAACTAATAAATTAACTCTTCAAACTCTAATTTAAAGCTGTGTTTTGCTACTAGATATGACAGAAAGTAAGAGAAAGTAATTACAAATGGTGAATGTACCTATTAAATCATTAAATGTGACATTTATCTAACATTCACTTTTTTCATGATAACGAAATCCCTCCCCTTTTTCTAGTACCCTAACATTGTTATAGGATTTATTTTTTATTTAACAAACTATTATAATTTTTATGACTTGTTAAAGCATGAGTTTATCTTAGTTGAAAATTAATTGCTTCTTCAAATATTATTTCGTAAAGGATTCCTTGCACACACTAGGTTTGAACTCATAGCTTTTTCTTCGGCATAACTAGTTAGCTCCAAGTTATCACACGTGGTACTTTTTAGATAAAGAATTATCTACGCATCCCTATTAAGAGAAAAATAGGTGGGAAAATTAGATCATTGATTTGCGGTAAAAAGTAGTTTAGACTTGCGTTTTGATATGTCTCTATAATATGATTTTCTCAATGTACATTTGATTAGGTTACTCATACATTAACATTCCAAAATCTGTTTTAAAGTGGTGTTGTGCTATTAGATATGATAAAAAGAAAGAAAGAGAAGGTAATTACAAATGGTAAATGCTATTTAATCATTAAATGTGGCATTTGTCTCACTTTCTCTTTTTTTTTCTTGGTAAGAAATCACTCTCTTTTTTCTATTACCCTAACATTGTTATAGCATTATTTATTTTGAATTTAAAGAACGGCTATCAGTTGTTATGACTTGTGAAAGCGGGACTTTATCTTTGTGGATAATTAATTAATTCTTAAAATGCTACCTTCTAAAGGATTCGTTGCACGCACTAGATTTTAACCCGTAGTTTATTTTTCCATAACTGGTTAGCTCCATGTAATCACACACAATACTTTCTATATAAACAATTTTCTAAAAGCTGCTTGTTTCTATCGATACCAACCGACATCAAGAAGCTTAAACTTAAAGGACCATTTAAACTTTTAATGAATCAACATTAGGCTTTTATTTTATAGAATTGATTTGATAGCTCAGGTGGTATCTTTTGGAAGGGACATACCACTAGGCAAGACTCATAAGTCGTAATTAGGGCTGTCAATTCAGTTCAACAGTTTAGTTATGGTTAGATCCAAACAGTTCAGTTCAACACAGTTCAGTTCAAATCAGTTTACGTACAATGTAGTTCAGTTCAGTTCAGTTTTGGTTGATAACAGTTGACTTCAATTCAGTTTAACCGAAGTTCGGTTCAGTTCAGTTCAGTTATGGCCGGATCCAAACAGTTCAGTTTAATTAAGTTCAGTTCAAATCAGTTTAAACTGAAGTACAATTCAGTTCAGTTCAGTTTTGGTTGATATCGGTTSACTTCATTTTAGTTGAACCGAAATTCAGTTTAGTTCAATTTGGTTTTGGTTGATAGCGATTCAGTTCGATTCAATTTAATTCAGTTTGTGTTGATAACATTTTAGTTAATTTAGTTGATTTGAGCCTAAAAAGTATATCCGATCCAATTTTCTAATTTTCAGATCGTTTATCCTGATATTTTCGGACCAAGCCTCTCCAATCCAAATCTTTTGAATTATAGAAAAAAATTGGGTCATTTAGCTTTTAGTAAAATATGAAAATCTAATGTTCGCTTACGATTATATATTAATATGAATGTGTTGCTTTTAAAATATATACTTATATCTTATAGTAAGTAATGATTGACTTAAAGCACGGCTTAAAATCTATATTCCAATCCAATTCGATAATCCAATGAAAGATGATAGATGTTCATACGAAGTTAGACAAAATGTATTATATTAATTGAGTCTAATACTAATTATTAATAGATGTTAAATAATTAATACTAGACCAAACAATGACAATAGTAGTAATACAATGTAAAACAACTTTGTACCACATTGAAAAAGTATAATGAGGTGGAGTAAAATGTGAGTTATATAAAGGAACACTAATGGTGTTTGAAATGTTTATTCATGTCACATTGAAGTTCTGTGGGGAAAATGTGGGTAGAAATGTCTATAGAAGTACAAATGTATTAAATGTTATGATAAATTATACTAACATTTCGCAATCGACAAAATTTTGGAAAGAGGTGGTCATTTTTTTTTATTAAAAAAATACATAATCACATTCCTATATTGAAATTTTAGAAATGTATCTCTACCTGGTTTTTTTTAATTGTTCCAAACAATGGAAAACGGTGTTTAAGGGGTTGATTGAGTTAGATAAATGGTTGAGTAAAAAGATAAAAAGAGTAATGTGTAAATGAAATTTTTTGGGAAAGCGTAATGTTCTGACTCATGATAATTTAACACCAAATAAAAAAATGAAATACAGATTTAGCATTACATAGACATTGCTTATCAAGGTTGTTTGGATTCATTAAATATGCTGCACTCGTAGCTTATAAACCGTAGCTTTTGCAGTTTAGGTGGATCGACCCGCCGGCGAATTGTTCCTCAATTATATCCAGAAGTGATTACGGAGTATTTGTTGCGATTGAGAACTGGATTCAGAAGATAAGGTTCATTGACGGATTTTCTTTATTTTCATTTTTTGTTTACTGAAATGTTGGGCTGTTGATTCTTTACGTATGATAAAATTTGGTTTAAGTGAATTGGGTGGATTGTGAAGATCATAGTTAGGGTTGATATTTTGTTTAATGACAATAAGGAAATACATTGGGTGGAGTAATTTAGGTTGAAGTTGGGAAAGGGTTATTTATTAATTTAGAGTGAATAAAGTAGGTAAAAAGTGAAAAAGTTATTTTTAGATTGGTTTTGGAACAACTTATTTAAAAAAGGCCCAAAGAAACTGGAACACAATAAAAAAAACGGAGGAGTATGTGGGTAAGAAATATTATAAAGTGACATGACTTTTTTTTTTATATTAGAAAAGTTTAAACACACCCATTTAAAGGATTTAGATTATTTACATTGTATCCATTTGTTTCCAAATCTTTTTTTTTAAATGAAGAACTAGATTAAAAATGACTAAAGAGTTTTAAACACAACAAGAAGAGCAACAACAAGGCACTAAGGAAAACAAACCCAATGGTAAGAAAATCCATGGTGAAACTCAACTTGTCCCACATTGAAAGTTTGTCAAATAGTTTGACTAAGGAGAGTTATAAATGAACACTAATGGTGTTGAAAAGTTTCACCATTCATATGTCCAAATTGAAGTTTTGGAAAAAAAAATATGAGTTAATGTTAAAAAGTTAAAAAAAGTTTGGCGGTGAACTTTGAAACTCATCTACATTGAAAGTTTGTAGAAAAGCTTAAGAAGATTATAACTTCTTAATTGGACTTGCAATTATAAGTTTACCCAATGTTAATTTTATGAATAAATTATTTTAAAGTTGGCAAATACTTCATAGCATAATATCTCCCCCCCCCCACTTCTTCAATAAGGAAATGGAATTGTGAACTTATTTACTACACATTCTTTTCTTTTGTAGCTTTTATACAATTTTATTTCAAACATTTTTTTTCCAAAACTTCATTGGGAATGTGAGTTTGTACATTTTTTTTAAATTGAAAAATCTTGTGGTATTTATAACATTTCATACCCGCCATTTTTTAATCCAAAACTTCATGTGGGAAATGGATGTGAAACCTCCAACATCATTAGTGTTCATATTAACTCAAATTTTAACCCACCGACTCATCATAATTTTCAATGTGGTACATTGTTTTACACTTTATATTATTAGTTTTATAGCTTATATATAATTTGATTATCGCACCTTGTCGAATGCCTTGCTCCTCACTCGACTTGTTAGCATTCAGTCGATCTTGAGTTTGAGCCGAGCTCAATCGAGTTGAGTTTTGACCGAGTCAATCTCGAGTAGCTCAAGTAGTATTGTATGTCACTATCACCTAGTTCTAACATAAACTAGACAAACAAGTCTAAATTTAATCATGTTCATTGTTATGCATTATTTCTTTAAAATCAAGCTATAACACTATAATTAAATTAAAAAACTTCTTTTATGTTTTCATTTTGGTGGGCTCTCAAATTTTCTATTTAATTATTGAGAGTGAGGAATAGTATGTGGTTTTTTTCCCCTCCCGGTTTCAAAAGATCTTAGGATCAATTCTTATCGCCCGCCCTTGTGGCTTTCTAAACAAAAAAAAAAATCTATTAAATCATTCAGTTTAATTCAGATCAGTATAGTTTCGATATTTTTAATTTCATTTTTTAGTTTAATTTAATTTTATTTCAACTTATTTCATGCAATCACTTGATTTCGGTTTAAGTTTATTTCAGGTCTTCTAAGTTCAGTTTTGATTAGTCTCAGTTATTAATTAAGATAATTTTAGTTTAGTTAAATCTCAGTTCAATTAATTTCAGTCTCAGTTTAGTTAATTTCAGCTTTAGTTAATATCAGTTCGTTAATTTCAGTTTAGTATATCAGTTCAGTTTAATTTCAGTTTCAGTTAATCTCAGTTCAGTTAACTTCAGTTTCAGTTTCGTATTAACATTTGTTTCAAGTTTCAAAGTTCTTAATTTCAAATTGTTCATTCAGTTACAGTTCAGTTTTGGTTTATTATCAGTTAATTCAGTTTCAGTTGACTCGGTTCAATAATTTCAGTTACGGTTCATTTTCAGTTCAGTAATTAAGTTAAATGTGCAGTTATTTCAGTTCATATAACAGCTCATAACAAATTGACAGCCTAGTCGTAATCTTTGGGAATTAGTTTCAATTCAGTGTCTAAAGTCAAAACATATGGCACAATAATTGGAACTTGATAGTAACATTGACTTCTTAGCGAGTTAAATCTGTTGTGTTTTATTTCACAGATAAATTCTGATGTTTTATTTTTCAAATGAGGTGATTTTATAAGAATTGGATCACTCAAAGTGTTTTTTTAATTAATTTTGTTGAAGAGTGCTTTGAGAAGTTTAATGTTTAGCCATATAGTCTTCTGGATGCTATTCGAAATTCGTTATGGGAAACGAAGTCCATTTACGTGAACTTCGATACGCCTTCTCTACCCACTCACCTAACGGCACCCAACACACCATTCCTCACTCTCCTAAAACACACCACTCCACTTCTACATCAACATACACCATTGTGGCATTTTGACTTTGAAAGACCAGGCAAAACGCCTGGCTAGGCGTTGGCACATGGGCCAGGCGCCTGGCCTAGGCGTCACACATGGTAATGGACGCTGGCAGCGCTGGCCATGGTGTGCCAGCAAGGAGAAAGCGTTGTGATATTTTTTTGGACTTCGAAAGTCAACCAACGCCTGGCTAGGGTTGGCGCATGGGCAAGGCGCTGGCCTAGGCGTCCATACCATGGTGTGGACGCTTAGGCCAGGCGCCTGGTCCATGGTGTAAGACGCTAGGCAGGCGTTGGGGCTTCTGTAAAAAACGAAGGTTGTTGTCATGGTTACAAGGTGGTGGTTCTTGTGCATGTCATGGTTGGTGGTTGTTCATGGTTAGTCAAGGGGCGTGGGGTGGTTGCATGGTTACAAGGTGGCGTGGGGTGGCTACCATGGTTACAAGATGGTGTTGTGGTGGTGCATATGTTAGTGGGTGTAAGGGTATACGGGAGTTCATAACACGAAATGTGGATTTGTTCCAGTAAAAGGGACTTCGAATAGTAATCCCCATATTTGTTAGTAGACAAGGTGTGTAGTTAGACTTTCTCATATGTTTGTAGTGTTGAAATGTCAACTCTCTTATTGAGAGTTACATTTGTATAAACTTATTGGAGAGCGTGTCATTGATGGCATTTCATCACATTTATGATATATTCCTTTTATGTTTGTTAGTTTTGGGTTTTGAGTTTGAAATGACTTTTAAAAGATCCTTTACTCTCCATCTAATCCTCAAATTTATTAATTTCTTCATTTTTTTCATACCACGTTGTGATGCTTATAAAAAATATTTAGAAGATAGAAAGTGTGAGGTTGCAGTACTCGTTGTTCTTGTATCATCATTCGTCATCACTTTCTATAATTTCATGGTGATGTAGTTTAAAACTTTCTCATTGTGAATTACGTTTGTATTTCTGTAATCTCAACTTTTTATTGCGAATTCCATTGTAGAATTGTATTAGAGTGGGGTGTCATTGGCCATTTATCACATCTTTATGAATTATCTCCTTTTCTATGTGTTGTGTATGGTTTTGAAGTTTGCAATGACTTTAGATAGATCTTCTCTATCAATTCCTCAGTGTATTAATTTTCTTTGTTTTTTCATACCTAAGTTGTGATGCTTATAAAAAATATTTTTAGAAGCTAAAAGTGTGCAGATTGCAGTAGATCGTGTGTCTTGTATCATCTTTCTTCATCATCTTTTTCTATAATTTCATAGTGATGTACTAATTATGTTGGTTGAGCCTTCATTTTTATTACAAGTATCTATGTAAAATTTAATAAAAAGGTATGGGTTTCTTTATTGTTTAGCTTTAATAATGTTATAATAACGGTGAATCTTGAGCATGATGCTAGGCAAATTAGCAGAATACTAGAGATTAACTATGAGTTTTGTAGTGGTGCTTGTTGATAATATAATTGCAATATATGTCTAGACTATTTAACTTGAGAAGAACATTTAAGAGCAGATCTAAATGATGACCGAATGGACGGAGGTTAGGGCAAGTGATAATTAGGGTGAATTTTGTTATTTATGGTTTGGATTCTTGTATGCTGATTTAAAGTTAATTAACATTTTTTTAAATTAGTATATTTACTTATTATTTTATTTTAATACTTAAATGTATATTTTGATTGTGAGCGATGCGTTTTTAGGGGACGGAACATTTTGCGCACCAATATCATAAAGGTGACCATGGATGGAGAAAGTGTGAAGGATGTGGAAGGGTGAGTTGGATAATAGTTGTTATTTCTTACTGAATTTCTTCATGTGTTAACGAGATTACAAGTTTCTTGTTGTATGTAATTATTGGTATCTTGAGAGCAGGAAGTTCACTGTGGATGCATTATGGCCCTAAACACATATGAAATGAAAGATGACGCATCTGGCGTGAATTGCAAAGATTGCTTGAGAATAGAATCTTGCTAATGATAGGAGTGTTCTATAATCCTTAAAATAGTCATTCATAGGCATACACAGAAGGTCTAGAACTTAGAAGTAGGGAGTGAGGTGGAGCAAAAAAATTGGTGTCTAAGTCCTGGGTGGATCTTTCAACCAGTAAGCGTTCGCATACCTGATAGAGGATCGTGCTAAAGCGTGGATGAGCTATTGCCTCCTTGTTGTTTTAGAAGCAGCCTGACATCTTGCATAGGCCCCTGATAAGTTGCCATGTTAATATTGTCAGTATATTTGCCAGTGAACTCAAATTGAACGCACTTGTGAATCAGTCATGAGAACACAATTTTCCCATCTTTGCTTGACGAGCCATCTAGTGCCAAGAGTATGGCCACTATCACCCATGGTATATCAAAGGCTTTGAAACAGCACAGAAGACTGTAATCAATGCCTGCAAGATACAACAAAATTCCAAATCCTCCCAGGCAGAGATCTCTATTAAAAGAAGCATCCACAGGAATGACAAGGTTAGTGGTTGAAGGATCCAAATAAATTGTTCAATTTGTGAGCTGAGTTGTGGAGGAAGTTTTGGTTGAAAGACTCTTTGGCTAAGAATAAGGTTTGTGCCCAGAAGGGTTGAATGGGGAGGTTTTGTGGTTAAACGCCCATGGTTTCTCCTAATCCAGAGTCTCCAAAGTATAAAACTGAATAGAGTGGGCCAAGGAACTTGATGCATACTAGAGTTTGAGGCTAAATTGTCAGTGATCCACCTCTTAAGGTCCAAAGTCCTGTCTATTCCTCCTATCACCACAAGGTTCCAAAGTTGTTGTGCTCTATGACAATCTCTAAGTATTTGTAACACAGTCTCACTATGGTCAGGACAAAAGGGGCATGAGGGGTTGGTTGTAATCCCTCAATAGGAAAGGACCTGTCTGGTAGGTAGGGAGTTCCAGAGGCATTGCCAAAGAAAGAGTTGTATCTTTGGGGGGCAGTCAGTACTCCAAGGGAGTTTCCATAAGGTATCAACAGGTGGGTTTGGATGTTTTTCGAACCAGCAGGCCTGATAAAGAGCTGAAGAATCAAAATAATTACCTGAGGCTGTCCAACATACTAACCTATCATGACCCAATCTAGGAAGAGAATTTTCAATCCAAAGACAGATTTGTGGTGGAAGCCCAATTGTTAGGAGATCTAGGTTCCAAGCCCCTCCATTTAAAACACTACTAACAACCCTAGTAGACTCCTCAGGTGACAAGGGGCCTTGGACTTGACTCCTAAGCTTTTCAAAGGTTGCTCCCATTTCCTACTGCCCAGCCACAAGACTTTTCAAAGGTGGTCCAAGTTCTCCCTATATTCTGCCAGATGTGAGAACCTCTATGGAATGGAGTTGGAGCCTGCTTATTGGCCACATACTTGGCATGAACAATAGAAGAAGCTATGGTATTTGTAGAGTGCAGTCTCTAGGCAAGCTTTGTCAAGGCTATGTCATTAAGAATGGAGAGATCCTTAATCCCTAATCCCCCTAAACTTTAGGGCCCGGTTATTTTATCCCAAGATATGACAGGAAAGCCCTTGTGGTTTGGGGAATTACCCCAAAAGAAGTGCCTAACTGTTTTCTCCAGGTCAGCAAGAATGGTTGAGGGTAGCTTAATGCACTGCATAGAATAGAGTGGAATTGAGTGAAGAACAGAATTGATTAGAGTGGTTCTCCCAGCCTTGTTTAAGAACTTTGTTTTCCTGGAGGAAAGCTTCGAATTAACTCTTTGAAGAAGATAAAGAACTTGATTTCTAGTGGGTCTTCTATCAGTCAAAGGGAAACCTAGGTAGATACCTAGATCCTTGTGGATAGGCATGCCCAAAGACTCAGAAATTTCATCTGCCTTAACTAAGTCAGTGTTTTTTGAAAAGTAAACCTTGCTCTTAGAGGTGTTAACTCTAAGGCCAGAAGCAGTGGCAAATGTTTCCAGAGTATTAAGGATTGAAGTGCAAGTGGACATTGAAGCTTCACCAAAGAAAATAATATCATCAGCAAAAAGGAGGTGAGACAAACCATAATTATTCCTAGTCAGGGTGAAAGGAACCCAGGAGCCACTAGAACAAGCTTGAGATATCAAATCAGATAAATGGTCCATGCAGAGAATGAAAAGGTAAGGTGAAAGGGGATCTCCTTGCCTCAATCCTCTAGAGGGATTAAAGAAGGGAGTAGGGGTACCATTCACCAGTACAGAGGAGGACACAGAGAACACACAACTCATAATTAAATGGCAAGAATGTTTGTCAAGGCCCTTCCTAACCAGAGTCTCAAAAATAAAGTCGCACTCTAACCTGTCATAGGCTTTCTCTAAGTCAATGCTCAAGGCCATCCAACCCTTTTTCCCTTTCCTTTTCCTCATAGAGTGTAAGATTTCAGTGGCCACTAGGTAGTTAAGGTCAGTACCTCTACCTGGTAGGAAGCTATTCTGGTTAGGGGAAACTAGGTCAGGAAGGAGTGGTCTTAGTCTCTGAACCAAAACCTTAGTGAGTATTTTATAGGTAGTGTTGCACAGACTAATAGYCCTAAARTGTTTGATAGAKTCAGGATTATCRACCTTAGGGATCAGYCTYATGTAWGTTCTATTTAGGGCCTCAGGAATTCTTCCTTCCTCAAGGATGTCAGAGATGTATTGGGTGACCTCTGTCCCTATCTCATTCCAGTGCTTTTGGAAAAACATTGGATGGTAACCATCCACTCCAGGAGCCTTCAGAGCCCCCATGCTGAACACAGCTTTCCTAACCTCAGACAAATTTGGTTTGTAGGTCAAGCTAGTGGAGCCAAACTGAAGACTACAAAAGGAGACCCTAATCCTATCAGTGGTAAGCAGGGAATGGAAAAACTCCTGAACGTGGTTTCTCAGGGCCAAAGGATGATTAATTTCACCCCCTACATCATTTACCAGGGACAAGATCCTATTCCTTTTCCTTTTAATTTTTACTGACTGGTGGAAAAAACTAGAATTCCTATCACCTCCTGCAAGCCAATTCTCCCTAGCTCTCACCTTCCAGTATAACTCCTCCTTTTCTAGCACAGCATCAAGTTCCTGACTCAGACAGCATTCAAGGTCCCATAAATAGGAACTATTGGGTCTGGACTCAAGGGCTATTTGGATACCACGGAGTCTAGCCTGCAACCTCCTTTTCTGGTGGAAAAAATTGGTGCAGTTTGTCTGACTCCATTCCTTAATTACACTAGATAGCAGGTCCAGTTTATGATGGAGTGGGGCAAAAGTGGTTGACCGAGCATGAGCAATCAAGGGTAAAAAACTAGGTTCACAATACCAAGAGGGTTCCAGCCTAAAAGGTTTCGTGGTAGAAATAATAGGGTTGTTGGGACTTTGTGTGGAGAGTAGAACTGGTGCATGATCTGAAGAGTGCCTAGGAAGATTGATCACATGTATGTGAGTAAGGCCAAGTCTCCAACCATTTACCATTTACCATTGACTAGCGCCCTATCCAGTTTGCATTGGATAGGTCTCCTTTTAGACTTATTGGTCCAAGTGAAACGCAAACCAGTACTACCTAAATCAATGAGACCCGATCTGGAAATACAAGAATTAAAAGCATTACATCTGCTCGGCACCACAGGTCTCCCTCCCAACTTTTCAGATTGGTTACGCACCTCATTAAAATCACCAATAACAATCCAAGGAATATCWATYTCWACYGACATATCAACTAYTTCAGACCAAGTAARTTTCCTRCTACGTAATTTTGTYCTTGCATAAATYCCAGAAAAYACAAAYGTGGATGKAGAATCCTTTACCTGGACTACTCCATGCAACGAGTGTAGATCCTTGCCAATGGGAGTAAAACTCACTRTAGCAGAATCCCACAGCAGCAYCACMCCACCAGAAAAGCCCACTGGCTCCGCGAAATCCCACTGYTCAAACGGAAGTCCTTCACAAATWGARTTTGTATGCAGTGCAGAAGTTCTGGTCTCAGTAACCAAGAGCATCCCAGGGTTGTGATGTTCAATAATATGCAACACATGTCTTTTGAAGCTTGGGCGAGCAATACCCCTGGCATTCCATGCGACAATATACATATCAGCAGGTAAGGGTTGAATTTCCAGATTCCCTTGAATCTCTDTGTCTAGAAGGGATTTCACCCTCTTCCATTTCTTCTTCTTCTGMGGTGGGATACAGATCACCGGTGCTAGAGTCACTGTTGACACCATCAACCCTTCCTTCTGCTTGGTTGGGTCCATGTGCAGCACTATCCTGTTGGTGTGTTCCACAGTTCTGAARAAGTTGAAGGCATTCGAGAAGCTTCTGGCTTCTATCACTGTAGCATCTGAGGTCAACCGATAGATTTGCCTCAATTGAGGCAATATCGGCTGAGGATCCAGCAAGAATAAAATATCGTCGTCCACATGAATTGTCTCGTCTCTGTCCGGGACACTCTTTAGCCATATCTCGAAATGTTTTGCCGCTATTGGAAAGGAGCCTCGCAGATCGTCGAGGTTCGGAATATGAGCAGGGATGAAGGTTGCTCCATCCTGAGTCATCACCAAATCCACATAAGGTAGATCGACCCTCTTAGGGTTGAGCATGAACCTTCTTATCAGCTTCTTTGGAACCCACAGTCTCCCCGTTTCTGTCTGAGCATAGAACATCCACTGCATCGGGTCGACCTCTATATGAGTCCATATTGGTCTCGCGTTGCAAGTTAAAGTTGGTGGTGCTGGAATGGGATGTTTGATCGAGCAAGTTCTGTCTGGGGAGATGGGAGGGCGTTTGTAGAGGGCCGGGTGATCTGGTGGTGGTGAGTCTGGTGGYGATGGWGTGGATGGTGTTCGGGGTGGTGATTCTGGCGAAGAGTAACCGTAATCCATGATCCTTTGGGGAGAGATGAAGTTGAAGTTGAAAGGGAAGTTTGAAGTGGTAGGGTAAGTGGTAGGGTAATGGGGAAGATGAGGAGTTATAGGGAGCTGCCAGGTCAGCTAGGAAATCTCTGGAAGGATTTGTATGGACCACACAATCCTTACCACGAACATGTGTATTATCCAAAGGAGGAAACCCACATTTGTTTAATAACCCACGTGCCACACACATGATATTAGATTCCTCAAAGGAGACAGCAGCACCCACATGTGATATACACGTGAGCTCCATAGCAGGTGCCTCGCACGTGATGTCATTCAAAATTTCACTTTCTCGCTCACTTTGTGAAACAGAATCCGTACTCTGTTTTGCTATAGTTTCTTCCACCTTGGGTGGTGGCTTTTTCCCCGCAACTGGTAGCCAAATAGGGCCAGGTTTGGCTACAGTTGAGAGTTCCTTTGCTTTCCTCTTCTGCTTCTTGGCTTGGTTTCGTCTTTGTTTCCTCGAAGAAGTTACAGTGACCCAAGGTTGAGGTGGTTCCAAAGATCTTGATTGGGTTGCCGATGGCGTAATCTCCGGTGGCAAATCTTCTGGTGTTTTAGGGGGTTCATTAAGCTTCTCAACCCCCTCTCGGTTGGGTTTACCGTTTGCACAAATATGACCCAGTGTTTGACATGTTGTGCACCACTTTGGCACCTCTTCCCATATAAGCGGCTGTTCAAAGGACCCAAAATTCACCCGACGTACCAGGGGTTTTGCCAGATCAACAAGCACCTTTAAACGAGCAAATCGCATCTGGTCCCTACCTGCAGCCCTGAGATCCGCCGTGATGAATTTACCCAGATGGTTACCAATTAGGCGCAATAATTCCAGATTATGAAACTCAACAGGGAGTTTCGGCAAGGATACCCAGAGAGGGTAAAAGGAGATGCACGCTTTGGATGGCTTAAACCCCGGTGTCCAGCTTTGCACCGAGAGAAATTTTCCATTGACAAACCAAGGACCACCTAAAGCCCGATCCTTAATTTTTGGGGAATCCGGACTAAAGACATAGAATCCCTTGCCAAGTGCGCACAACTTTGGTGAGGCCTTGAGATTCCATAACTTAGTGATGCGTGAGGATAGGTAGTCAAAGGCAAAGGAGCCTCCGACCACCTTAACAATAAGGGAATCAAGCCATTTCGCAGTAACGGACTGGAGAAGCAAAGGTGGGACAGAGATGGTGAGGCAGTCTGAGGGAGTGGTCAGCTATGGAGTTTCAGGTAGGGTGGTTTGAGGTGGTGTGGTAGGAGCTGGGTTAGAAGCGGAATAGGTGAGAAGTGGTGGGTTAGAGGCTTCAATAGGTGCGATAGGAATAGTAACTGGAACAGGAACATTGGCGGCTGCTTCGGCGTAGGATCGCGGAGTAAATGTGCTTACCTGGTGGCGTTGCTGGTTGCTCGGAGTAGTCTCAGCCGAAGGTGTCTCATCTACCACCTGCAAGAAAACACTCCTATCATTAGGCTACTTAGAGCAAGTAATAGACTTGCTGGATTGCTCAAACATTAACTTCTCTTTTGGCTAGCTTGTATGGTTTGTATGACTTGCCTATGTTATTAGGCTTTTAATTTATTATTGCCCCCTTGACTCAAAAAAAATAAGAATCTTGTGGTACGTGATATCTTTCTTTTTATCTTTTTAAGGCTTCCATTTTCGTTAGTCATGTATATATGACCATATTAAAGAAAAAATAAATTAGTAAACATGCTAATAAGAGCTTAGTTTTTACTGTTGACTTTTTGACATGTTTTGAAGCTTTGAACAAAAATACAATACAAACTTCACAACTAACGTAAATACATTTTTTTATGCTTTATTACGAGGATTTTGTACTTCATGTCGATGTGAGTAAAGGTTCTTATTTCCATATAAATTTGCATGTTCGTAGTTTATAAATTAAGGTTAGTCCAAGACGATGGGAACATAGAGTAAGGGGACGTTTGATATGAATAGAGGAGGGGATTGGGATAA
Source organism: Bassia scoparia (assembly GCA_008642245.1). Taxonomy (NCBI): domain Eukaryota; kingdom Viridiplantae; phylum Streptophyta; class Magnoliopsida; order Caryophyllales; family Amaranthaceae; genus Bassia; species Bassia scoparia. The sequence goes on along the minus strand of SNQN01006429.1, from coordinate 12,534 downwards.
AAAGGTGAAAGGTTAACAAAAAGCATTTCCCCTCCCTTTTGTTTTGTTTTGTGTAGTCAATAATAGAAAGTAGTCATTTATTTATTTAATTTTTTTCTTTCAATTCAACCATGCTTGATACTTTTTTTTTCCTAGTGTTATATACCACAAAAGACTTGGTATGGAAAACGTTTCAAAGAGTGGTTAGCCGTGAGCCATTGCTTTGTTATAAGTTAAAACACATTATTAATACACATATTCTCATAAAATATAAGTAAATTGAAATAACCAATTCAAGTTGAAATACTATACAAAGCATTAGCTATAGTACCAAGATTCACATTTATATTTTCAAATATTTTTCAAAAATTAGTTGAAATATTATCTAGAGATGCAACTAATCGATCAAAAATAGTTCATCTTATCTAGACTCTTGAAAATCTTTCCTTTTCCTTTAGAATCCTTAACCTTTGTCTTTCTAGTATGAGTTGAATCATCATCATCTACCTTCATCAAGCGTTTTCCAAATTGAGACGCCGAATGAGTTGTAAATTGAGTTGAATTTACATCATCATCTTAATCACTCTCTATATTCATTGGTTGCTTAGCAATCTCTTGAGTTGAATTTACATCATCATCTTAATCACTCTCTATATTCAACAAATTTTAAAGAGTGGTTTCAGTTTCAATCCTAATTTTTTCATTTCGTTAATATATAATTGATTTTGTTCATTTTTTATTTTTTGTTTTTTACTATTGTAGCTTTTTTTAGCAATCAAAAAGTCATTGATGATATTAATATAAACGTGGCTATAAATCTTGCAAGAAAAAATGTCTTAACTTTTCAACAAGTCATTCAATTTGTGATAAAGTGTTAAAATATTCATTAGCTATAGTACTTTCAACATAATTTCCTTTTTAAATGTCATTCTATATATGATACTAATAACAATAAATCTTTTAATATTTAATCATATATTATAAATTACACGCATGCACGCATCGCGTGCACAAAACACTAGTAATATAGTATTAGATGAATTATGAATTAACATATTTAAAAATTTATGCATGCATCACGTGCAATAATACATATATACATATACACACACTCAAATAGGCACGCACATATTCAAATATAAATTAAACACACATATACAAATTAAACAAGAAAATATTAAATAACAAGCTAACAAAATAGAATAAATTCAAGGAATTCAGTAATGATTGAGCAAGTATATAACATCATCAAAATTGAACAGGTCCATTCACAACAAAACATGGCTTTGGAACTATATGCTTACTTAAATTGAGAACTGGGAACAAGTTGAGCATGCAAATACAAATTATTCATTCACACCACCATATATTTGTCTAGCTGACCACTTGTCACATGTAGACTTCTGCAACCTTTACATGATAAACATGGTGGCCATTAGTTTTGATCAGTAGCCACATACATACAATTTTGATCACATATACACGAGTATGGATCCTCTCCATTTCTTAGAGGAAATGGAGAGTTCATTTCCTTTCATCTAGTGGTTGAGAATCATTTAACTTAAATATAAAAATTACAAAATCTCCTCTACTTAACACACCTTACCCAATCATCTCTACATCATATGATCTTCTTATCAGCATCCCACCTAAAAAGCGAGTTTGATAACATCTTTGATAATGCACTGAATTTTTCATACCAATGTTTGATCTTAAACTGAATGTGTGGATCAACTTCCAAGCCACAATTAGGCCTGCCTTAAAACCACTTTATTCATCATTTATCATCTCTTTAAATCTATTCATCGTTAATCATCACTTCGAATTTATTCATTGTCAGTCATCTCTTCCAATTTATTTATGTATCCATTCTTAAAACTACTTTCACCTTTCCACATTGGGTTGCAAGCTAACTCATTCAAGTATTTTATAAGCAATGCATCTTCATCGTATGCCCAATTCCTCTTATTTCTACTTGTTTTTTACTATCTTCCTCTTCATTACATTGGTTAACCTTCATGCAATCATCCAGAAAAACAAGTCTAGAGTGAGTGACTTGACATACAACCTAATAATAACAAACTAAATTTATAAAAGTGGTTTTTAATAGAAAAATGGACAAAACAGTAGTGTAAGTTTGCAATCAAAGATAAAAATATAAGATTGCATTTGGATACTTATATTTCATTTGAAACAAATGAATTCAATTTCATAATTTCAATTCCTAGAATTCAAATACAAGTTTCATGTTTGACAAATTTGAGAATTTCAAATTTCAAAATCTTATTCAGAAAAACAAGGAATTTCAAATTCTGAATTACAAACTAATAAGATAAAATTAAGTACTTTGATCAATTGTTTACAATATAAAATTCAACAAAATGACAATTTATAAACATTTAACTACTAAGTTTAGTTCACAAACACCTATACATGCAACTGCTAATCATCAATACATAATAATATTCAATCTAATTTTCCTCCATTGGTAGAGTTTTAAACATTTCAAACTCATCAATCGTACCACTCATAAACCTTTTCACAGCTTTCCATACTTGATGACGTGAAATACTAATTACACTCTAGACAACCTCATAATTATCTTTTGAACTCGGCTTCGCTGGCCCTTGTGATCTACTAACATACTCCTTAAAGGACTCCGCAAAGCTACTCATAGCCTCAACTAAATTATCCCTCTTAAGCCTCTTGTTTGAACCTCCGGAATATGCCTCAGATGTACTAGCCTCTTCTGTCTCTGCGTCCATTGCGTCCATAGCAACTGCAGACTCCTCGTGTTGCTCAGCTCCATCTCTAGTAGCTCTATCAGAACTGAACAATGTGCAAATATCATCCCAATTTTCAATACACTTGTTTTGATATGTAGTGGGATGGGAAAATTCCTACAGTACAACAAATTTATATCATCATGAGATTCCTACAGTGAACCATCGTTCTACTACACTCCGTTGTTAGAAGGTCAGTTCACATAGCCTTGCTCATTAATACTTTTTCCACTTAGAGCACCTACAATGGTGATTGTAATTGTCATGTCTTTAAGAGATATTTTAAATCATGTGTTATAATGGGGTGATGCAAAAAATCATGGTAAGACGCGTCTCCTTGCTCGTCTTGGAACGACGAGAATGAAGAAGCTCGTCATTTGGGTCCCACGCCAGCTGTGCGTGGGAAATAATTTTTTTTGCTTTGTTTAAGGCCAAAACGACGTCGCCCAGCCACAAGAGGAAGCTAAACGCGTCGTTTGACGCAATAGCTGGCCAAAAAAGCTGAAGCACGCTGACATTTGCAGGCTGACGAGGACCAATCCCCTTGCGCCACATGTCTGTACAAACCCTTTTCTCTAATTTAATTCAATTCGTATTTTGCTAATTCCAGGCTTATAAAAAAATTAAAAAAATAAATAAAAAATTACCAAAATTCCTAACTTTTCAAGATCTACAAAAAGACACCCATATTGCTATATTTTTATACGTTTTTACATTTCTCCCTCCTAACAACTAATCTGAAATTAAGTATTAATCCGAAAATTATAAATTAATTCAAAAATTAACAGTTAAACAAATTAAATTTATCGCCAATCATGAGTGATTATAAGCGCTAATCCAAATAAAACTACATTAAAATAGAATAAATAAAAAGAAAATGATGAGTTGGATGAGAGAGAAAGTGTTGTACGGTAGAGTTAAATAGTAGGAGAGAGAGGGATGAAGTGATTTTTTGGGTCATGATTGTAATGAAGATGGTGGAAATTTTCTTAGGAAGAAAAAAGATGAATGAGAAAGTGGTAGAGAGAGAGGGATGAAGGAACCAAAAAATCACCATTGTACATGCTCTTAGCAAGCTCATCAATAAGGATCACCACCATCTTCTTTTCTTCATCTCATTTAAACTTTGTGTAAGCTCGGATTTTTATAATCATGGTATAGTGCTTCTTTCAAACCTTAATCCGGTTCCTCACATGATCTATGGTTACTTGCATGCCCAATTGAGCCCTCAAATTATCTACTACAGCTTAATGAGCCCGTTTCTTAAAATCTCCCTCACCTTTGTTCCCTTCATTTATTTGTTGAAACAACGTAGAAGTATTGCATCCATTTGTGAATTCCATGTGACGTGTATCCCCTTCTACGAGGAGGACCCATAGGCTCTTTGCCAGGTCTTTTAAAATTCATTGTTCCTATACATCACAACGAAAACAAAGCAACATTAGAATTAGATGTATGGACTCAAATAATGACACATTAACATGATAAAATATGTTATTTACAAAGGTAAAGATCATACTCTCTGAATTTGAACTCTTCTCCTTTGATTCTCTTCAAACATATTATTGGCAAGTCTATCCCTAAACGCATTCCATTCATTTGTTGATCAAGCACTTKAAATATAGTCATCATKTTCTTCTTCTACATCAATTACTTCRATATATAACAAATCTTGTTCTACCTCTCCCATTAGAGTTGTTTCTTCCATTACATACAAACAAGACCGAATKAAAGCAACCAATCCCCCAACAACCAAACAGATARAACCAATTAAATGCATCAAAAGTTTAGCATTAAGATCTACAACCAAATATATACAAGCATTAAGATTGGTGAATATCAAAGTTTAGCTAAAGCCCATAAGCAATACTAGTGCATGCACAGAAAGCAAAGGAGAAATCGCCAAGACATGATTACTACTTCATTGCCTAAWATCGATGATACAAAAATAGACAGAATGATTACCACAATACTATTTACTAATTAGTACTGAATGCATATAAAAAAGCATATAACAAGCCAAAATGCAAAGTCTGGATTATTCATATGACATTAGAATTTTCTAAGCAAGTTAAGRTATGATCATGCAGACCTTACGGACTGGATTATTCATATATATCCCAAATTAAAGCAATCAGAAACTTAACAATTATATATCCCAAATTAAAGCAATCCGAATCTTAAGTTGGTAACTTTCTATTATAGACAACAACTTTCTATTGTATAGTAGACAATACTGCACAATACTATATTCTAAACAGGACATCATATAAGCTGTTGTAAATAGAGCTGTCAATTTGGTTATGAAACTGATTATTGAATTGAATAAACTGCATATATAACTAAATTAATTGAACTGAAATGTAACTGAACTTAATTTAACTGATAATATAAAACTGAAACTGAAATGTAACTGAACTGAACAAACTTACACTGAAATATAACTGAACTTGAACAAACTGAAACTAACTGCTTGAAAACTGAATTATAACTGTTAATATAAAATTGAAACTGAAATTAACTGCACTGAGATTAACTAAAACTAAACTGAGATTAATTGAAATTGTACTTAACTTAACTGAACTAAACTGAAACTAAACTTAACTGTAAGCAACTGAACCGAAATAAACTAAACCTAAATAAAGTACTCCCTCTAATTCTTTTTACATGCACCATTTCCTTTTTGGGAGTCAAAGTTAGTAAACTTTGACCAATTTTTTGACAAATTTATAATGTATAATATAGTCAAGTGAGATCTTGTTTGATTCGTCTTAATGTATCTTTTATTAATATCAAATTTTTATAATTTCTAAACAATACAATTTAAGATATTAGTAGTCAAAGTTATGTCTTGAAGACTGCAGAATGGAATGGTGCAAGTAAAAAGAATCGGAGGGAGTAATAAACTAAAACACGTTATGCTCTATTAATTAACTTAGACGGAGTTGATTAGTTGACTTGGATATTTTATACTCATAACTCAATGACATCTATAAAATTTTATGATTGTGGATACATGCATGATCTATTAATTAACTTAGACGGAGTTGATTAGCTGACTTTGATATCGTAAAACTCATAACTCAACGACATCTATAAGATTTGATGTAAGAATTGACCTTCAATCATTCTCATCGTGGATACATACATGATCTACAACATATATTGAACCAACACGATGAGATTTTGGACCTAATTGGAACAAAATCGCAATATACCTACATCTGATCGAACGAATATTCCTGAAACATTACCAAACAATTGTGAGCCTAACCGGTTTTTTATTTAACTAGATCGAAATGAACTTCCTTCAAAACAAAATTGAGCCTAATTGAGTAGAATCGATAGTAGCCAAACACACTTTCAACCGACCAATACTGAAAAGCATCCCAATTCAATTGGATGAAATGCATCTGTTATCAATCTAAACTGAACCGAACTAAAACGAATATCGAATCAATTGAACTGAACCAAATCGATGCCAACCAAAACTGAATTGAACTAAAAAGAATCACAATTCAACTGAATTGAACTGAACCGATATCGAGTTACCAACCAAAACTGAACACAACTGAACTGAATCACGGCTCAACTGAATTGAGCTGAACCGATACCAACCAAAAATGAATTGAACTGAACTGGATTTCAATCCAACCGAATTGAACTGACTTGTTATAAACTAAAACTGAATTGAACTTCTATTTTAACTACATTAAACGAAACTGTATGAAACTAAACTATTTCAATCCACCCAAAACTGAACTAAATTGAACTTGGTCAAACTGAATTGAACTGAATTGTTACCAACATAATTGAACTAAACTGAACTGAATTGAACTTGGTCAAACTGAATTGTTACCAACTCAACTGGACTAAAATGAATTGTCGTTAAAATAAATTGAACCAAACTGTTTGGGTCCAACCATAACTAAACTATTGATCCGAATTGACAGGCCTAGTTGTAAAGTATATATTCAATTCTTTTCATTGACGAGAAGAGGTTACAGCATACATATGAATGGGGAATTTAGAAGAGGCCAAAATTTCATTACACTAAATTCAAGCTAAACAAGAATAAACTATAGTAAACTGACCAGTAGACGAAAAAAACAACAATGTAAATCATCACAACTCAGAACACTTAGAAGAAAAAAGGGCGAAAATTCATGAATTGGGCAAAAAAGCATAACAATGCATTCTAATCAAATTCATGATGCAAATTTATAAACCCTAACAATAACTAAAACAATCCCAAAAAACTAAAGTATGAAACTATATTGTTATTCAWTATTGAATTAAGCTATAATTGTGATTAAGAGTGTACAATCATCCAAAAACAAGGAGCGAAAATATGAAAAGTACGCTAGAAATTACAAGAAAATAAAGAGATAATGACCTACTTGATGAGGTAACGCACWTCAATGGAGAACAAAGACGAAGAGAAGCACTGCAATGCAGAACGAAGAAGATGATGAATCACTTCAATGGAACCAAACCCTAGGAGAGAAAAAATAGGAATAGAGAAGTCGACAATTGAGAAAGGGTTGGGTTGGGCGTTTTTTGTGAAGATTAGAATTTGAAATGATTGATTTAATATTACGCAAATTATTAGGTACAACCCCTCCCTTATCTTGTGTGGCACATGATTTATTCCCCTCTACTATCATCTCTCACGCGTGATTTTTTTAAAAATAAAAAATAAAAAATCATTAATTAAATAAAATTAGATAAATATAAATATTTGACAATTAATAAAAGCAATGGAAAAAAAACATGTGTATACTAGGGGTTATATCTTGCAATGTAGGGGTTTGTATAATATAAGCTTTGGTAATATTAGAATTTGAAATAACAAAAAAGCAGTTATCTCTCAAAAGTCTTGGATTTGGCCAAATCCAATTCCCAAATTCCAAACATATCAAAACATGGTAATTGGGCTAAATCCAGAATTTCAAATGAAATTCAGATTATCAAACAGGCCATAAGGTTAACATACAGATCATACATTTTTTGTGTTATGGTCCATCTACTCCTAATGTATACAATTATTACGTAACTATATTGCTTTATTTAACAAATTAAATTACGCTTTAAGTAAGGTTTGAACATGTAACCTTGAACACATAAGGTTATGCATAATTACAATTCAGACAAACTTTTATTTGTGTATAATATGTTGAAATATCACTATATATACATTTCATGTTATTAGTTTATTTTTTAGGAAATCAGAAAAAAGTTTACATATTTTTCCTATTTTATTAGATGTTACATTTTCTTAGGACTCCAATATAATCTAAGTGTAAGACAAAGATAGTGAAAAAAGTAAAGGGACACATGTGATTGGAAAGAGATAGACAAAAACTATTGACAAAAAAAAAGTGTCACATGTAATTCCAAATTCTCTTTAAATGAAAGTGTAACATCTTAAAAAATAAGATGAAGTAGGTGATAAAAAAATGCTTTGGGGGAATGCCCAGGCTAATAAGCTAATAACATTTGTAATAAACGCACTCTCATCATTGGAACATAAATCATCATCAGAACCACTGAAATCATTGTCCTCTATATCATTTGTAGGAATGACTTTTATAATCAAGTAATGTAGTAAACAACAAGCCATTTTACTGTAGTTTGAATAGGAAAAAATGAAAAAAACTTTTGAACTTTAATTATACTCCATCTTCCGTTAACAGGTCTGGGCAAGCTCTTCAACCGAGGCCCTATATATATATGTGTGTGTATTTATAAAATATAAAATTTTAGGGAGTTCAATTTGAAAAGACAAAAAAGTACGATTACTAGAAAAACATATATTAACAATACAATTAATTAAAAGTTGAGAAGAGAAAAAACTAAGAGAAGGTATAAATTTATGTTAATATTGGGTAGTGATAAATCAGCAAAAAGCTACGCTATTAACTTTCAGCTTCCAACGTTGAAATTTTCCATATACTTTCTCTCTCTACAAGCCTCCTCTTCTCTCTCTAAAATAAAAATACCAAAAATACAAACCCCTATTGCGTGTGGGTCGGGGCTGCTGGGAATGGGTATGGGCCACCGCCCCACCTAGTTGTCGATGAGCCCCCGATCTACCACTTGCCGAAGGGTGAGCTGATTACGATCGACGACGCGCCGTCAACGGAGGTGGGAACTCACAGTGCTCTTCTAGTTTTGGGGCTTTCTTCGATTGGGTCTTTCCTGGCGTCGATAGTGTAGAGGACTTCTTGAACCCGCCCTTTCGTTTCTTTTCCCATGATTCCCTTCTGTGACTTAATCGGTCATCTCTTGGTTGGTGGTTCTAGACTTTTTTAGTCTTTGTCTTTCTAGAGTTTGGTTCTTTAGTGTTCTGTTTTAGTCTTGCTTTCGTGTGTTGCGCGGCTTTGGGTTTTGTTCTTTGTTGAGAGTTTCTTGTAGCATTAGCTTCTTGCTTTCTAGTGGTGTTAGGTTTTGGAGTAACTACTAGTCTTTTTCGATTTGGTTCTATCGTTGGTTTCTTTGCTTTTAGCTAGTTTCTTTATTGATTATTGTTTCAGGCCTTGGTTGTAGTGTACTAGGTTTTGGTCTTGTGGTGTCTCTTTTTGTTGGAGTCTTTAGTTTCTTGTAAGAATATTCAAGAGGAACTTAAAGATCTCCTCTTTGATGGGAGTAGTTTGGAGTTTGAAGATGCTAGGTTATTTAGTTATATCTCTAGTCTAGGGAGTCCTGCTAACTTTGTCTTAGATCACAGTAAGCATTTCAAGGACAGAAGGAACTCCTCTTTTAGGGAAGGGGATTTTGATACTACTTTAGAAAAGTATAGTTTATCAATTGGTTTTTCTGTCTACTGTCGTTCTTAATGATGTCGATGTGAGAGAGTCTTTTTTGCTTTTCGCTAGTAGTGTTGTCTTGAATATGGCTGCTTGTTTACTCAACAAGAAAGAATTTAAGCAAGTGGGACATCTTTGCTCAATTGTCCTAAACTAAAATCCCAAAAATGTCAAAGCCCTTTTTCAAAGAGCAACAACAGCCATTGATTTAGCTAAATATGAATTAGCGGGATGGGACTTAAAAGTAGCTTTTGAACTAGAGCCTTCAAATGAGCAAGTAATAAGGAAACTACAGGAGGTGGAAGTTTTTTCTCAAGTCAATCTCAACCAATGACTATGAGCAGGATGAGAATGTTCAAGGAGAGCGTAAGTCAGTGGAGAACTCTAACGAGTTAAGGGATAAAGATATCTATTTCGAGAATGTTTACAAAATGGAGTCGAACAATGTTATGAAGCATCGGGATGTTCTTATTAGTGAGTCTAGGTCCACAAATCTTGAGGAGTAAAGTGCTAAAAAAGAACCGACTATGAAGGAGTATGTGCAAATGGAAAAAGAAGACAAGTATAAAGATGTAGCTATGGAAGATGTGAAGAAGGAAAAGAATTGGGTGAATGAAGCTAGCTCGGAGAATGTTACGACAATGAACAAGTTTGTGCAAACAGAGGAAGAGACAAACTCTAAGGATGTAGCCATGGAAGACATAGAGAAGGGGAAAAATCGGATAGATGAAACCAATAAGCTTGAGCCTAAGCACCAGTTTCGGAATCAAAAAAAGCAAGGTTCTTCCCTCCATATCTCTAAGGAGGATTATGGAAAATTAGCCAAAGGAAAGGTGGTTCAACTTTTTAACACAAGATCAAGAAGTGTTATGAGCATCAAATTATTGGACTCCCCATGCAAAGAAGCCCTCAAATCTGGATGTGGAGCCTCAAGTTAAACTTGTGCCACCAACTCCTTCCTTAGACAGCTACACATTAAACAAGTGTGAGTCACAATTGAGGTTAACTATATTTTCAACACATAAGCTATCCTCCTCCCACCCTGGCTGAGTCCCTTTTGAAGAAGATACACCACCTTTTGCACTTGTAGCTATCTGGCTCAGATCTAAGAACTCATCTTGCAACTGACTAAATAAAAGTTTCCTACTACCCTTAKAATCAAACCAGAGCTCATCATCAACATCTTGTCTTCTATCTTCTTCTCCAAGGTGGTACTCAAAGTCACTGATATCAGATCCCGATTCCCCTTCTGTACTGAAGTTAGATTCTTTATTAAACAACTTCTTTTGAGCTGCTTTCTTCTTCTTCTTCTTCCCCTTATCTGTTGTTACCTTTTCTTTCGTAACCTTTTTTTTTTGCGTGCTACTTGCTTTAGCCTTGGTGTTGATCTCTTTTCAACAGGTGGTTGAGTGGGAGCTGAGTGTTTAGGACTAGGCGTAGAATCTAAGTTTATAGGGTTAGATTGCTTAGGACTTTGTTCAGTGGCAGCTAGATTCTTATGCTTAGGTTGTGAAGAGGACATGGGCTTGGTCTTTCTCAAGTTATATTGTTTTTGATGTTTGGCTGTGAAAGAGTATAGGGCCTTAATGAAGTATGGGAAATGTTATGATGATAAAGTCTAGTAGGAGCCGTAAAGGATGATGATGGAGTTTGATTAGGCTTGTACAATCGGTTAACATATGGTGGATTAATGGATTGGGGTCTTAATGAAGGATATGACCTATACAATGGGCTAGCTCTTTGGGCTTGTGGTATGGGCTGGATGTTAGGAGGCTTGTAACATGGCTGTTTTAACCTGAATTGATGCCCAACCCTTTGCAAAACCGGCTCATCAATAACATATAGAACCACCCTATCATTGGCATATTTACTTTGATACACAGCCTGCAAATCATCATCCTTCACTATTTTCTTCCCACCAGTTATCATATTAGATCCTCCCACCTTATGCTACATACTGAAGTTGTCATGAATAACAACACCTACTTCTTTTGAGCTACATTCACAATTTCCCTCAATCCAACAACATTCAAACCAGCCACCACAAACCCCTCTTTCATGTAAATTAAGCCCCCCACATATTCAGTTCTGTTATTGATGTACTCAAATTTTCCACCCAAATGTATTGTAAGTAGCAGCTGCGGTGGAAATGACCTATTCAACACACAAACACCCAATTTTCACAACAAAAAAAATATAAAGCACCATAAAAGTTCCACAACAAACTACTGTAAACAATGTTAAACAAATCCACTAATATTAAACATGAAAAAAAACGCCAATATATTTGTTAATTGATTAATAAATTAAAAGCCACCAATTTTGACACTAACATGTCAGACATAAAAAAATGAATATTCCTAGGGTTCCAAAAAAATTGCAATTTTGCTAATCTAATGTCGGCAATTAACATAACCTAACTACACAATAACAACCAAAATACAATAATTTATCATAATCAATCTCTAATCGAGGTTTAAACAATTGAAAAGAGTGTATTACATTATCGAATTTACCTTGTATCTGTTTTAACTTCTTGCTTCACACTCCAAATTTTTTTCCCACTCTGACTCATTGCAATGTCGTCATCATCCATTGTTAAAACTCAGTAAAAATTTCAGTTTACAGATGAAAGATAGGAAGTGAGAGTGAAATTAGTGTGTGAAAATTAACAGATGTGTTGGATCGACTGAACAATACAAGAGGGGGGGGGGGMGAATTGTATTGAGGAACTTAAGTGACTTTTCGCGGAATTAAAAGAAACTTAATGAAAGAAACACGAGCAAAGAGGATTTTCCAAACACAGAAACCCTCAAGACAAACGCCAAGAGAGAAAAAAACTGTGGCCTGATGCAACACAGGACTTCGTCTTTATTATAATAGGATGCAACACCTAATTACAATCTAAGACACTCGTTCTCAGTTCTCAAAGAACTTCTTGAACCCTCGTAACCAACCCCTCT
>SNQN01006428.1:8817-38724 GCA_008642245.1 Bassia scoparia | reverse complement strand
TAATAATAATACTAATAATAATACTAATAATAATAATACTAATAATAATAATAATAATAATAATACTAATAATAATAATAATAATAATAATAATAATAATAATAATAATAATAATAATAATAATAATAATAATAATATTAATAATAATAATAATAATAATAATAATCATAATAATAATCATAATAATAATAATTCAAATACAATAATGACTCGTCTCCCTCTTGTGCAATAACTTTGTCTCATTCAAGTGGGGTAGGAGCGTAGGAATAGAGTAAACAATATTAATTTATTGTACTGTTTGTTTTGATTTAGACTACTCTTGCTACTTGAAATTGTGGGAAAGCTATTTGTAAGTCTTCTTTTGATTATATGCATGCCCAAGCTACCTAATTGAAGATCCATGTGACATTTCAATTTATGAGCTTTTCCAAGTTTGTGATAGTGACTTGTGAGATATTCTAATTATTGTTTCTTTTGTTGGAGTACATTTCTATATTTGTTGGAGTAGATTTGTAAGCTTTCCCAAGTCCTTTTATTGTTGTACATTTCTAATTTTCTATACAAGACCCATGTTCTTCTATATTTTTATTTGTGATTAATCATCACATGATTGCATTATATTGGTTATTTCATTTGTTGGTCCTCATTATTATTTCTCCTTTTTTTTTGAGAAAACGTCAATCAATATTATTAAGCTCACAAAACCAGATACAAATACCAATAAAATAGAGGACAAAAACAGGAAAACAAACAACCAACGCGGGGGTAACAAAAAGCAGCACCCCACTACAACACACTACAAACTACTAAGAAACTCCACCTCCTTCCTTGTCAAGGTCCTACACAATTCAGCCTTATACTTAACATCATTAATCACAGAAGACACAATAGAAGCTAGCCTTACCAAGAAACCATTCCATAAAGCATTGTTCCCTTTTTGCCATATGCCATAAATCAAACCATTTAAGCAGGCATATACCACTCTACGTTTAAAGCAACCCTTGACGCTTCTGGAAATCCATCTTCCACTATGTAGCAGGCTAGTCTAAAAACCAGAGACATGCAACCGATGTTGCCAAAGCAGAATACAATGTGCACTATAAGTGCACGCAAAAAACAGATGGTTCATACTCTCAGCACCCTGGTGACACAACACACAAGTCTGATTGGTAAGCAAACCCATTGTAGCTAGCTTATCCTTGGTTCTCAGCTTACCTTGGACTGCAAACCAAGAAATAAGTCATGTTTAGGCACACCCAACCGAGACCAGATCCATTTATCCCACCAAACTTTCGCCAAGTCCCCTTTTAACCACAAGTAACCGGAAGAAGGAGTATAACCTCGAGCCTTGTCAGCCAACCAAACATTCCTCGAATAGCCTGACTTCATCCGATCCTTAATCCAGCAAATCTCCATCCAACTCCAACAAGCAGAATGAGGAGCCACATAACCCCAGAAATCCCCACCTTTTAAGTACACATGGTTAACCCATTAGATCCAAAGGGAATCCTTCCTACTAGCAATATGCCAGACATATTTAGCAATCAAAGCCATATTCCAATGATAACAGTCCTTAAAGCCCAAGCCACCGCTACCCTTAGGTCTGCAAATAAGATCCCAAGCAACTAAACAACCATAATGATTATCGGGGTCACCATTCCATAGAAAGTTTTGACACATAGCAGAGATCGCATCTAACACTCTTTTAGGAATCAGAAAGATAAGGTGAGTAACACAGAGTTTACCAACTGCACCCGAGTTGCATAAGAGAGAGCTTTAGACCCCCAAGTCTTGATTTTAGCCGCAATTTTCTCAGTAAGAATCATATAAGCACAAGACAATTTCTTGGAGGAAATAGTAATACTAAGATACTTAAAAGGGAGGGCTTCCCACTTAAATCCAGTTTGCTCAATGATAGCAGATCGATCAACCACAGGAACATTACATGTGTAGAAAGCAGTTTTACCTGCATTCGCCACAAGGCTAGAAGCAGAAGAGAAAGTAGCTAGRCCCCTGAACAGGAGCAAGATAGACTCTATATCACCATGGCAGAATAAAATCAGATCATCAGCAAAAAATGAGATGATGCAAACCCACTCTCCGACACCTGCTATGAAACCTGAACTATTGATGAACAACAACAGTATCAAGAACTCTAGACAAGTACTCCATGCAAACAACAAACAGGAGAGGAGAAATAGGATCCCCTTGCCTCAAGCCCTGTTTCCCTTGGAAGAAACCATGAGTAGAGCCATTGACACAAATAGAGAAAGAAGGAGAAGTGACACAGGTCATAATCCAATCATAGCCTTCAGACTAGTCCAATTTACCGAATTATAGGCCTTGTGAATGTCAATTTTATTCAAATAGCTCGGAGGGCTAGATTTCGTATTATACTTGTGCACTAAATCTTGAATGATGCAAATATTATCCACAATATGCCAGCCCTGGACAAAACCTGCTTGCACCGGATTAATGATATCAAGAAGAACAAACTTGAGCCTCATAGCAAGCATCCTAGAAATGCATTTATAGATAGTGTTGCAACAGGCAATCGACCGAAATTCAGTAACATTCCTAGGATGGGAAACCTTAGGGATCATGGTCAACTTAGTAGAATTAACTTGCTTCAACAACTTGCCTGTTTTGAAGAAATCCAGCACAGCAGCAGTAAAATCAGCCTCAATAACAGACCAAGAAGACTTAAAAAACTTGCTATTATACCCATCAGGGCCAGGGGCCTTAAGGTAAGAAATAGAAAAGAGAGCTTCCTTCACCTCAAAAGTAGTGAAATCCTGACAAAGCATTTGAGCTTGACTTGCAGAATTAACAGGACCTCTGCTAACAATATCCTCTTGAATGGGGGAAACCGCATGATCCTGGCCTAAGAGCATAGAATAATACTGAATAAAAGCATTAGCAATACCATCCATAGTCTCCCGAATCTCACCCTGCATATCCTCAATATGATAAATGAAGTTTTGATACTGCCGCATCCTAATAACCTGATGAAAAAGCCTGGTATTCGCATCACCATCTTTTAGCCAAGCCAATTTAGCCTTCTAACGCAACCAAGCAGTATACTGACCACTGACAAATATTTAAAACAGTCCAAGCTTGTTTCTCCACAAGTTGCAACCAAGGATCCTGAGGGAATTGATGTAAGAGTAACTGAGTTTGAAGTAAGTACTGGGAAGCCTCAGCTTTCTGGGACTCCAAATCCTTGCTATTAGAGGTCATTTGCTTCAAATGAAACTTCAAAGCTTTCAACCTCCTGCAAACCTTGTACATCAGGGTGCCAGACAGAACCTGACTCCAACAATGTTGCACAGTCTCCAAGAAAAGAGCATGATCAATCCAATAATTAAAAAATTTAAAGGACCTCCTGACATTAACTCACTGCAGATCCATGTGAATAACACACGGGCAATGGTCCATCACACCTTCAGGCAAAAACTGAGCAACTGCCTCAGGATACCATTGCACCCAATCAGGGTTAACTAAAACCCTATCAATTTTAGAGAAAACTCTATCAACACCAAACTGCCTGTTACTCCAAGTGAAAACAGACCCTTTACCATGCATATCAACTAGAGAACAGAGATCAACACAATTCTGAAACTGAGCAGTTTCGAAAGGAAGAACAGGGGAACCAATCCTCTCATCATCAAACAGCACATTATTAAAATCACCACACACAACCCACGGAATAGACGCAGAAAAACTAGTAAGGTTAGACCACAACAAACCTCTCTCTTTCGCAACATTAGAGCCATAAACAAAAGTACTATGAAAAGAGAACGTAGTTCCAAAATGCAAAACATCAAGGTGAATACATTGAGATTCCACTGCAAGCACATTAACCCGAAACACCGAATCCAACCACAGAATAAGAATTCTCCCCCCTTTACAGAGAGAAAAATTGGACACACAACACCATCCATCGCAAAGGAATTGATAGACCTTAGCAAAATTCACAAGTTTGATCTTGGTTTCCAATAACCCCACCAAACCCACTTTATTAATAAGTAAAAAATCCTTCACCATTTTCTGCTTCTTGGGGCTATTAAGACACCTCACATTCCAAAAAGCAACTCTATCCATTCCCCTCAGGGGACCCATCTGGAACAACCTCCACAAAAATCTCACCCACAAATACATGATCAGGCAGCCTCACTAACTCCTTACCACCATGAGCAATCATAGCTGAGCCAACAACAGTGGAAGAAACCCTCTTATTCTTCCTCCGAGAAGAAACCACCTACCAACAATCAGGATTCGCCTCCTGAATCTGATCACAACAAACAGGAACACTAATTCCATGGGACTCAGCCTGAGTCTTGTCAAGAACCATTGGCATATCCCCAGCCACCCCTAAAGGCTCCACCCGAATATCAACAGTAACAGGCTGCTCTTTAGGTTTCCAAGTCTGCTTCACCTCCCTCCGACAGTTCTCTGTCACATGTCCCAATAAAGAGCAATTCAAGCATTGCACATGCATCCATTCATACTTCACCACTTGGGACACCAGTACACCTCTCTCATTCTCAAACTGAACTTGTTCAGGGACACTAGCACCAATTTCAAATTCAACAAGATAACGAGCATAAGCCAAACGATCCCGCTTTTGAGTAGCCTGATCAAGCTTCACTGGTTTCCCAATCAAACTAACAATCTTTGCCAAACAACCTTCGCCCCAATATCGAATAGGTAAATCAGGAAGGTGAACCCAATTAGCCACAATTGCTTTCACAGGTTTAGAAAAATCCATTTCATCCTCCCATTGTTTCATCACCACTAGTTTCTTGTCAAACAACAAATGGTTTGTCCGAAGTGCTTTGTCACGAGTGTCATGGTTCAAAAATCTAACAATAAACACTCCCTTCTTCACTAGAATCACCTTGTCCACAGTATCCGTCCCCCAAATTCTCCTAGTAAAACCCTCAAAAAACTTTAGGAAAAAGGATTACCCCCTATAACAAAGTAAAGAATAACAAGCTGCCAATAAGCCAATTCATCCTCCACATCAGCTAAGGTCAATTTCAAGGTATTAGCCACACCCTCCGTCCTTAACCCATCATTCACAGCCATCATAACAAGCCCAGAATCATTCAAAGGCGGTGGAGTAACACCACCACCACTCGAAACAGTAACCGGAGAGGGTCCCACAACCGACACAGTAACAGATCGACCCACCCCCAATACAAGAACAATTAGCAGCAGCACCATCAGTACGAGAGTTAGCAACAACACCAGAAAATCGACTCGCCGAATCCAAAACAGAAAGCAAACCATTACCTCGAGAAGAAGAAGGTCCATCATTAAGCACCGAAAGCCACTCGCTAAACTTGGATTTCATCCGCGAGCTATCTACCAATTCACGAAGCGAATCCTCCAGCGAGAGAATCCGAGCATCATCATCGCAATCCACCATTGAGAGGTCCTCCAATGGGTCCCGCAATTGAGCCCTAGCAGAATGAGTCTTAACATTCGAGTCCATTAAAGCCAACTTTCGATTCCTCCATACGAGGGTTTCATCCCTTTCTTCCAGGCCATAGCAACCGACCAAAATCAGAGAGGAGAGAGAAGAAAGGAAAACTAGGAGAGAGAAAATCCCTGACAATCGTCTTTCATACCTCAAGAGTCGATCTCAGGCAACAATGGCTGCTGCAAACAACTTCGTTGAACCCAGAAAACGGCGTCGAGAGTAGGCCTGTCAATTCGGATCAACAGTTCAGTTATGGTTGAACCCAAACAGTTCAGTTCAATACAGTTCAGTTCAGTTCAGTTTAACGACAAATCAGTTCAGTTCAGTTCAATTCAGTTGATAACAGTTCAATTCAGTTCGACCAAGTTCAGTTCAGTTCAGTTCAGTTCAGTTTTGGACGGATTGAAACAGTTCAGTTTAGTACAGTTCAGTTCAATTCAGTTAAAACGAAGTTCAGTTCAGTTCAGTCAGTTTTGGTTGTATCGGTTCAGTTCAATTCAGTTAAAACGAAGTTCAGTTCAGTTTCAATTCAGTTTTTGTTGTATCGGTTCAGTTCAATTCAATTAAAACGAAGTTCAGTTCAGTTCAGTTTTGGTTGTATCGGTTCAGTTCAATTCAGTTAAGACGTTATTCAATTCAATCCAGTTCAGTTTGGGTTCGTTTCGGTTCAGATCAATCGCTTGTACTAATATTTAGTTCAGTTTGGTTCGGTTTTGATCGTTTTCGGTTCAGTTCAATTCAGTAAGTTGAGATTCTGTTCAATTCAGTTTTGGATGATATTAGTTAGTACAATTCAATAAACCATAATTCAGTTCAACTCAATTCAATTCGAATTGGTTGATTTCAATTGTTCAATTCAGTTTGGATTGTTATGTTGTTCTGTTGAATTCGGTTGAGTTGGAATTGGGATTGGTTCGGGTTGTTGATAGTATTTCAAGTTAGCTCAATTATTGAACCAAGATCCAGATCAATTTGATATCGATTCGGTTCAATTCAATTCAGTTAGTTGAGATTTAGTTCAATTCAGTTTTATGATATTAGTTTAGTACAATTCATAAACCATAATTCAATTGAACCCAATATCAATTCGAATTTGGTTATATCGATTGAGTTCAATTCCGTTTGGTTGATATCGATTGAGCTCAATTCCGTTTGGTTTGTTTTTATGTTGGTTCGTTCAATTCAGTTGAGTTGGAATTGGATTGATTCGAGTTTTGGTTGATAGCGTTTCAAGATAGCTCACTTATTTAACCAAGATCCAGATCAATTTGATTTATAGTATTTAGTACAATATTGTTCCAATTTGGTCTAAAATAGCTTCGTGTTGTTTACGATGTTGTCAATCATGAATTATAGACGATGAGAATTATAAAAGGTGAAACCTCACATTAAGTTCTATGGATGTCGTTAAGTTGTGAGCCACATGACATCAAATTCGACTAACAAAATCAATCTAAGTTAATTAATAGATTCAAAATCACCTCAAAGTTAATTAATAGATCATAATATGTTACACAATCAACTTCATCTAAGATCAATTAGATAAAAAAAAAAAAAAAAAAATAAGTTCTATTGGTCAACAACACCAATACATGGATTGCCAAATTGGCAAAAGGCATGTTAAATCAAAACCCTCCATTTTGAAATCATTTATCTTAACCCTCTAGTGATGTAATGATCTTGTAACTTTTGTAGCATAAAAGTTGGATTGATAGGTTGCAACTTGCAACTTGCAAGTTGCAACTTGCAACAACAATACTTATATATACTTTATCAACTTGCAACAACAAACTTATATATACTTGTTCATATATGAGCAAATTTTCAATAATTGATTCATCAAAGTGTTATAAGAATAACAATAAATATGTATTACGTAATATACGAGTAACTCATATATACTTTTCATGTTTTATGTGTCATTAGTTTATTACCCATTAACCTTAACATTATCCTCATATCAAATTCAATTTACTTATTTATCATTACATTAATCTATCTCAAAATCTCCCTTCAAAAAATAAAATAATGTCTATCTCAAAATCTCAACAAATTACTTATATCTTAAATAATTAATCAAGTGTAAAATTATCTAATTAATAAAGTGTAAAATTTCTTAATATTTATTTGTTTATTTAGTTTACTTCAATTAAATTTAGTTCATTTTGTTTTAGTTCAGTTAATCGTAGTTCAGTTTTAGACTATTTTTAGTTTAGCTATTACTTATTAATGTTCAGTTAATTTAGTTTCAGTCAAGTTCAGTTTCAGTTGATTACGGTTCAGTTAAGTTCAGTTTCAGTTAATCTCAGTTCAGTTAAGTTCAGTTTCAGTTGATTACGGTTCAGTTAAGTTCAGTTTCAGTTAAGTTCAGTTTAGTTAATTTCAGTTCAGTTAATTTCAGTTCAGTTAAGTTCAGTTCAGTTAATTTCAGTTCAGTTAATTTCAGTTTCAGTTATTTAACAATTAATTTCAGTTTTCAAACAGTTAATTCAGTTTCAGTTTGTTCAGTTCAGTTACAGTTCAGTTTCAGTTTTATATTATCAGTTAAATTCAGTTTCAGTTTGACTCAGTTCAGTTAAGTTCAGTTACAGTTCATTTCAGTTCAGTTAATTCAGTTATATATGCAGTTTATTCAGTTAAATAATCAGCTTGATAACCAAATTGACAGCCCTAGTCAGAGAGATAGAAATGTTGGACACTTATATTATTTCTCTTTATTACTATAAATATGAATGCATAAGTACCAAATTTTCACTATTTTGGTGATTTGATTAAAAAATTGAATGCAAGAAGTACTAATTTGTATCATATTTGCATAATAGCAAAATTATGTACTCCATATGTCCTAAATTGCGAGAAACATGGAGTTACTTTGGGGGTTTTAATTACACCGGTGTTTAGTAAGTGTAAGTAAGATCAAATTATACTAAACACATTATATATGTCATCAGTATATCATCAGCGTTATTAAATTATACAAAACTAAATTATTACAATAATTTAGATGGATTTAGCATAAGATAATTATTATTCGGCATTTTTCTGTTTTGTTGGATACTCGTACCTTTTAACACTTTCTTCAATAAATATACGAAGTACTTGGCATCTCTAATCTTGGGAATACAAATTATATCTAATAAAAATTCACAAACTTAAAATTCCTGTTACTTCAAAGAAAAATTGTTAATAAAATTGATACTTTTTAAAAATAGGGTATTATAGTGTAATGGATTAAACTAATTCTTAGTTGTAATATCATATTCTCTGAAATCGTACGGATGATGCGGAGAACAGTACATGGACAAAATCAAACCAAGATACAATGAAAGAAAAGCAAATCAAAACACTAAACGTATAATATTATCATATACAGTTAAAAACTAATCAGCGTGTTAATATGCATTGCAGTAACGTGAATAAATAATTGGAAATTGAACTGAAATACTTGTGTAGTGTTTACTAATTAGCACAATTTGAACAATGTAAGCTAAAGTTTCCGCAATTATATTAAAATTTATTTATGACAATATTATAAACTTAACCCCCTATAAGGTTAACTAATACACGGTACATAATGAAATATAACAACCACAATAAAACGTCTAAGGTCCATATATGGTGACCCTAAACTCCATATTTGGAGTTCCATTAACAAGTTCGAATGCGCACACATTTCCATTAGTTAAATTCAAGTCCTTTGCGATGTTCTTGAATCCGCTTTGCATCTTACATGAGTATTGCCCATTTCCTTGAGTGTACGTCATCAAATTCACTTCGAACATGAGGTGTATGCAATATAGCACTTACCCTTTTCCCACGAACATGTGCTTGAGCAAATGTAGTAGGAACGGCCTAACCGGTGAAATCAAACGATTAATTGGTAATATAATGAAAGAAATAAATTGTGAATGAATCAATTTCTTCTAGTAGACTTACCATTGAACCAGTGCTTAAGTAGGTGTAGTTCATCATCACCTTAAATGCAGGGTATCGGGAGTTAGTAATAAAAAGGTCAGCACCTAGTGACTCTTCCGTTTTGATTGTTGTTAGATCAGCGTAGGGCATCCTCCCAACCCGTTTTGATTGTTGCATTTGTGCTTTGACTGTCTCTATTTTCTTTTGGTGTTCATCTTTGGAGTCGGAGTCAGAGCCATTCACCCAAAAACCTGAACACGAAGTTCCCAGGGCAATCGAAAATAACATAGTCCCCGGGTTCAATATTTTTGTCCCTTCTTAATATAAGGTGTCCCAACCATCGACATCGTCAAATGAAAATTCCCAAAATTCCATCCTCATCTCTCGCTCGTGTGACTTGTAATCTCCACACACGAGAAGTGTCGACACGCCTTACCTTTGCAACTTGACCAAGATCATTGAGGTGGTGGTTGTAATCAATGGGGATTTGCTGCATCAAAGAATTATACTTCTTGCTTAGCTATAGAATGGTTTAAATAACAAATAAAAAGACATACTTGTATAAGTAGTGTATGTTAAAAAAATACAAATACCATCTTGTTCTCGTTGCTTGGTGTAATCCATTGCGAGAATCTTCTTAAGTACACCATTCTTCAAATAATAACAAAAAATTAAATTAGTTACATGAAATCTCTATATGCTATTACTTAGTGCAGGGAGGAAGCCAGAAATTAAATTCCACAGGGGACAAGAATAAACATAAGTACACCAAGAATATATATAAATATGTTTACGTAATGAGGGATCACGTTGCAAACCATATGGATTTTCTTCACCTAAAGTATCAATTCTTTGAGCTTTATGTGTTTGATTTTTTGAGTTTAGATCAAGGGTTCTTTTATTTGTCTCAATATTTGGGCTATTGTATTCTAACATCACAACAGTTTTGGGAGCTGAAGTCTCTTCCATATTAACACTACTATGACTTTGAGGATTAACTTTTTTTATTAAAAAAAGGCAAAATTGTCAACAACTACCAATTTTTTTGTCACTTTTGAAAACAACTACCTAGATAGTTTTTTATTTAAAACAACTACCCACTTTTTATCTTTTGTTTGCGAATGACTACCCACTTTCAAAATTTCAAACTTGCGGAAGGCATAACTACTTAAAAACAACTCCAAATCACGTGATTCGTGAGCCTATTTCATGTATTTTTCCGAGATCTACAACTTTTATGCAGGAACTATGTTCAAAAAATGGATGGATAGCTAAGAAAAGGCTAAAAACTAAGTGTGACGAGGTTTGAGTGGTTGAGTTGTTTTGGTGGGTGTTGGGTTGTTTTGGAGGTGGGAAACAACAAAGTTGGGTGGTTTTGCAATGAGGATGCCGCGTTGGGGTGGTTTGTGGTGGTTAATATGGTATTGAGTGGCCAAAATCAAAAGGTGGGTAGTGATTCGCACAAAAAATTGAAAATATGGGTAGTTGTTTTAAATAAAAAACAATTTGGGTAGTTATTTTCAAAACTGGAAAAAAAAGTGGGAAGTTGTTGACAATTTTTGCTTAAAAAAAATCTAAAGTTCAGGTTTTCATGATTAAACCTTAACATATGAGATGAAAACCTCAATAAGCTAACTAAAAAGAATGAATCTAATATACTACACTTTGTAGCCATTATTCAACATTCTAAGCAGTCAAAGCAGAAACGTATCAAGGATTGAAAAAAAGTACACTGTAAGCATAATAATCCAAAAATCAGCAAAACCTAAACCCAATAAGTCTATAACACACCAACTTCATATAATTCTATATTTCTATTTCATCACAATTCACAAAGAAAGTCTCAAACWTTTTTCAATTCAAATTTTCATGAACAAAAATACCAATACTAGGTACTGAATTCATAATTCTATAGTCATTAGTCAATCGAATGATAATTTGAGATTGAGCATATATATTTAATAAAAAAACATAAAAAGGGCAAACTCTATGATTATACAAACACAAACTAACATCTCAATTAAACTTACTAAATTCGTACTATAAGTTTAATATTATAATTTAAATGATTTATGATTTACCCAATTATTCCAAATCACTTATCTAGGAATTTAAAATTAATAAAAAATTAAAGAAAGCATACCTGAATGGCTGAATTTGATTGGTTGGAGAGTGAGACTTTTGGTTTATTGCTCTTTCGAGGAACCTGCATTATTTTAGAGGAAATTGAAAGAAATTAAAGATTTAGAAGTTTTGGTTAATTGTAATTTGTGGGCTTAACTCTTGCTCAAATCTTACAAGTCTTATATGCTTTTGACCTAAAATTTGGAGGTAATTTCATTTCTTTGCTTAGATTTCAGTTTTATTGTTGTTTGCTCTTAGTTTTGTATGATTTTCGTTTTATGCAATTTTTGTGGGTATTGTTGATACTTGTGCTTTTGAATTCTTTTGCTTCTAGTTTGTTTCCCCTTGTGTTTGTGAAGGTTTTGATCTTAGTTTTGCTTGTTTTGGAGTAGTTTTGAGTAGTTTTCTTTGATACCCTTTTGTTGTTGAAATTCCTTGCTTTCATGGCTTCTTGTTCATGCTTTTCCTTTGTTTTTCTTGCTATTCTAGTTGTAACCATGCTGTGTGAGTAGTTTAGTAGCTTAGGAGAGCTAGTTGTCCCTTCTATAATTCTTACAATGCCAAGATGATATAATTTGTTCTCTCCAATCACCATTTATGCCTTGATTTGTGATTTCTCAAGCCTAATTGCTTTGGATTTGGCCACCCATTATTTGTGAGGTGAGAGGTGCTTGATCCAACCCTTTGCAAGGGATTGTAAGGTTTGACTTGGGCATTGGTTTGATTCTTGATTGCTCAATTCTAGTAAGAACTTGAGGGGACTTGGGTTTGAACTTTGATTGAGAGGGTTAATTGACTTGGGAGATGATGTTAATCACATTTCCAAACCATGATTGCAATCACCCTATTTGTTGGAGATGAACACACTCTTTGATTGACATTTCACTTAACTATGGAAGGTGACACTAGTTACTCCTAGGTGTTTAGAGTAATTGTTTTCTCAAAGCTTATTTTAAGAGTTTGCTTTAGCTAGCCTTAGTTCATTTTTCCCCTTTTCAAAGTATGTTTACTTTCCAAGCTAGTGTAGTTTAGATTTAGACACTTTTTGTTACCTTCCCAGAGGATCGACCCCTTACTTTTAGTAATATACTTAAGTATAGTTAGTAGTATCGGATTATAAATTGTAATTTTGAGAGCACCCAGTTAGGTTTTATCCCAACGACCCTTTCTGGGGCCCTTCAAAATTTGGCGTCGTTGCTGGGGAGACGAGGTGTTTAAGTCTTTACAAGTTAGCTTGGTTTTTGTTTGCTTTTCTAAAAAATATCCAAAAAGATTTTCCCAACTTCACTTGAAGTTGAATTTGTTTCATTTCGAGCATTTTTCATTTCATGCAAAGTAGAGAGCCACTCGTTTTTTGTCCCGAGATTGAAAGGACTTTGAGGAAGATTAGGAAGTCTAGAAAGACAGGTTGTAAAGCTAGTGAAGAGAGAGATAGTGAAGAGGAATTTGAGGAGTTAAGTGAAAGTGAAAAAGAGGTTGAGGACTTTGAGAACGAGGAGATCATGGCAAGACCAATTAAGGATCTAGGGACTCCCGGCTCCTATGCGACGACTAAGGCGATTGTGTTACCTAATATAGAGGGAAACTTTGAGATTAGGCCGAACCTAATTCGACTCATAGAGTCAAGGCCGTTTCATGGACTAAAAAGTGAGAACCCCCATAAGCACTTGAAAGACTTTGAGAAGTATGTTGACACTATTAAGGTTAATGGAGTAAGCCAAGAATATTTGAGGCTCAAAGTTTTCAAATTGTCGCTTTTGGGGAAGGCACTTGATTGGTTAGAGAAAGAAGTCAAACCTAATACATTGACTACGTGGGAAGAGACCACTAAGGCATTCCTACACAAGTTTTACCCTCATAGGAAGATGGCAGAGATTCGAGCTAAGTTGCAAGGGTTTAGCCAAAGGAATGATGAGACACTCTTTGAGGCTTGGGAGAGATTTAAGGAATATCAAAGGGAGTGTCCACATCACGGTATTCCAAAATGGTTGCTCTACCAAACCTTTTATATGGGGCTCAATAACACAAGCAAAACTAGTTTGGGCGCCGGAGCGAGAGGTCCGATCATGAACAAAAGTGAGGATGAAATAGAGGGCATTATTGAAGAGATCGTGGATAACTACTCAACATGGCAAGAAGGGGAAAGAGCTCCCCCAAGGCAAGCTAAAGGCACTATCCACGCTCTAGGCGAAGGAGAAGTAGTTGAAAAACTACTAGAAGGTATCAAGGCCATAGTGGAGAAGTRCATTGAGAAGGGGGGAATCTCCTCCTCTCAAGTGGCTCCACCCACCCTATAGAAGGGCCAAGTTAAGTCCAAGCCCCAAGCTTATAATTCTATTCCTCAAGGTATCATGTTTTGTAATAATTGTGGTGCCTATGATCATCTCTCTTCTTATTGTCATATTCAAAATGTCTCTTTAATTGATGATTGCTTTGTTGATGAGTTAGCCTATGAATATGACTTTAAAAAATGTCACTTGATGGGTGACAATGAGGTAAGACCTAGGATGGGAGGCAATCCAAACCCCAATGCTTATGGGCTCATGAGAGCCCCTTGCAACCAACCAAGCCAAGGTGGAAATGGCTTTGGTTACCAAAATGCATCCAACCAAAGGGCTTTCAACCCCCAAGAAGGAAACGGGTTTGGTAACCAAAGGCAATCCCCCCAAAGAGGGTTTAGCTATCAAAACCAAAACTTTGTTAACCAAGGTTATGGTTTTGGTAACCATATCCCCAATCAATAATGGCAAGGAGGGTTTAGGTGAAATGGCTCAAATTTTGGGTACCAAGGGAACCATGGTGGGTATGTCAATTCCCAAGCTCAACCCCCATTTCAAACCACCCAACCAAGTGCCTACTATCAAAACCCTAATTACCAAGGGGGTATGCAAGGGCAATATATGGGGCCAAGGGGAAGTCAAGTTCCACCCCATTTCAACAATTCTAAAAAACAAGCCAATTTTTAACCTCACCACACTCAAACCCAAAACATACCTATCTTCTAATACCCCCAAGAGCAAGAATTTCCGAAGGAGTATAAACATGAGTTTAGAGCTAAATTGAAGGCTCTTGAGGGGAACATGGCCACCCTAGCTCAAAAAAACCCAAAGTACATTCAACCTCCTCAACCATCCACCTCAACTACAAAGAATGATCCTAGTTTACATGTGCATGCTATGGAATTGAATTGTGGTAAGAGAGATGTTGAGATTGAGTGGAAGAAGGGAGAAAAGAGTGAGCTTGATSTGGTTCAAAACAAGGGTGAGAAGAAAGAACTAAATGAGAGTGAAAGTAAAGAAAAGCTTGAGGAGAATAGTGAGGCTAGTCAAAACCCAATTGAGGTGAAAGTAGTTGATGTTGTTGAGAGTGATCGCATGAGCGAGACAGATGATGAAAAGACCAAAGAGAAGAAGAAAAAGAATAGGGAAAAAAGAGTGCTAGGAAGAAGGTCAAGGCTATAAAAGTGGGTGAGTCTAATATTAGGCAAGACCCCTTAGGTTTGAAAGTAGAATCCGATATGCAAAACCCGGAAAGATTCCTAAACTCCATGTTCGGTCAATTCCTCCAAATGCTTTAACACCATCATTCTCAATTTCCTCCAAATGGAGCCAAGAGTGAGATGCCCAACTTCTCCAAGTTTTTAGGAGAAGGTGAAAACAAGGGGCAAAAAGGTGAGGTCAAGCCCAAGGTTGCGCCTCCGCGTGAGATCCCGGAGAAGCTCAAAGATTCGGGTACTTTCTCCATCCCATGTACCATAAATGACATCCTTGTTAAGAATGCTTTATGTGACTTGGGGGCAGCCATAAGTGTGATGACCTAACCGGTCTTTCAAAAACTTGGCCTCACCACACTCAAGCCCACCTCCACCATATGGTATAGTTTGCGGACGGCACCAACAAAGTCCTGGTTGGGGTCGCCGAAAACGTACTACTTAAGGTTGTTAAGAAGGGCCATATGTTCAAAAATGATTTTGTAGTCCTGAATGTGGCTAGCAACTCGGACATATCATTGATCTTAGGAAGACCTTTCCTAGCTGCTGCCGGAGCTTGTATCGATGTCAAGCAAGGCACGATAATCTTCACGGTAGGCAAGGACCAGGTGACTTTTCGGAAGAAAAAGGGTGTTAGGCCACATGGAGGCAAATGCAACATGGTTTCTTCTCCCTCTCATTCTTGTGATTTACTTGGTAGTATGCTTAGTGCTAACCCTTTAAATGCTAGTGCTTCTTTGTGGCCATGTGAGGTAGGTGATGGCATGATGCAAAAAGCACATAGAGAGCAAAAGCTCAAGGATAATGAGCTTGATGACGATGGTAAGGGTGAAGCCGAGCTTGATGTTGGCTTGAGTGATTCTACGACCCCAATGGTTAGGGATTATGGTAAGATTCTTGGTTTGAGCTTTCTCTCATTTGTTCAAGTCTCAAAGAGTAGAAACGGTAAGTCAAAGGAGCAAAAATCCCTTATGAGTACTTGAGGAGTGCTCAATTCTCTTCATATATCACTTTGGATGATTCGTTTGTTTGCATGATTGGCAATTGTGCTCAAGTGCCTAGTGCACTTCTAAGATTGATGTTGTTGAAGGACCCCCCTTTATGGGGTTAATGCGTCAAGCTAGTGACGTTAAAGAAGCGCTACCGGGAGGCACCCCGAGGGCTTCGGCCTCTTGTCACTTGTCTTGTGTTTTAGCCCTTAGCGAAAGGATTTTGTTTGGTGTGCTTGGTGAGTGTGAAATTTTCTTTTTGTTGTATGCTTGTTTGTGACCTTTTTGGTTCTTGTTTTGCTCAAGGCATTTGCCTTTGGAGCTTTTGGCTGGAAGGTGATTCGATGTTTGGGAGTTGGTGGTGTAGTTGAGTTGTGTTTGCTTTTTGTGCATTTTGTGATTTGGAAGTGTTGCTTTTGGTTTTTCAGACGAGTTTTGGAGTGTTTTGGAGGTGTTAAGTTCTTGTAAAAGAGTTTTAATTGTTTTCACTCCCACCCACTCCACACCTAATACAATTCAACATCCATTCCTCTATTCTCATTCATTTTTCAACCCAATCACACAGTCTTTTCTCCAAACTTCATCACATTCCATTTTCTAGATTTTCACTCAATCCATTTTCATTTTAGGGCACTTTTGTTTTCTCGGGTTTTTGCTTAAAAAGGTCGATAAATCATTAAAGTTTTTTGTGTTCGAGTTTGGTAACAATCTTAAGAGTTGATATCAAAATTGGATGCTTGGTTTGTCGACTTTCTTAAGTTTTTCCCTTAATTTTTACTTGCCCAAATTGATCAATTTCGGACACTTTTGTTTCAATAGTTTTTGCTTATGAGGTTGGTAGATCATTAAATTTTTTGGTGTTCAAGCTTAGTAACAATTTTGAAAGTTGTTATTGAAATTTAATGCTTGGTCTATCAACTCTCTTGAGTTTTCATTTGATTTTTACTTGTCCAAGTTGACGATTGTCATGAGTAAATTTGGGAATTGTGAAGTTTGTAAGTTTCTCATGTGTTCTCGGTTACCAACTTTTCGCGAGAATTATTTAGGTATAGTTGAACTTGTGTTGAGTTCGTGCCGAGATGAGAAGTAGGGAGCATTTGTGTGATTTTCTCCCCTTTCCCATGTTCCTTTTTGAACTCCGAGACGGAGTTCCATTTTAGTTGGGAATCCTTGGTGCGGGTAATGGCGGAGGAGGGGGAGAGTTCCACAAATGTTGTCACTTTCCGTTCTGCCTAAGATCAATTATTATATCGTTTGATGGTAGCATCACTATTAATAGTAAGACTGTATAATTGTCATGTTGGAAGGGGCTTCCTTGGTTTCTTTTGACCAACCTGTTTAAGGTAGTACGTTTGGCATGGAGACCCGTCGTTCTCTGAATGCCGTGGGTACGGTTCGAGGGCTTCCGTCCGTCCCGAAATGTACCCAGTGGGTTGAGGGGGTGGCTGAGTTGTGGTAGTTGATGGCCCAGCGTTTTTGAAAAAAAGAACGGGTAGGGTCCTTAACCATTAAGGGCCAGTCAGCGGTTTTTAGAGGGGAGCTTGCTCTTGGCACTATAGTTGCGGAGCGGCCACTTATGTAAGTCTCATCTAACTCCCATCTAACTTTTTATTGTAATTATGTTGCAGATTCTAGGTTTTCTTTATACTTATATACCATTTCTTTGGATTATGGTGCTATTGCGGCGTCTTAGAGGTTGTTCAGTATCGCCTGGAAATGGACCCTGTTGGCCTTGAAGGATTGACCCCACTGATTAGGCAAGTTGACTTACTTAACTCTCCAAGAGTTTTGTTGACCTCATTCTTGGAGCACTTTTGCTTGTGACTTAGAAAGTTTTCCATTCATAACACTCCATGTTGCTCTTTTTGGATTGAGGGGAGGTTGTGGAATTGGCATTTTGGCATGGTTGGATGAATGGTACTCTCGCTTGGAAACGTGCGGGATTGAATTATTGCGAGGTGGAGGTGGATTGAGTGGCTGAGTGTTCTTGTTTGAGAACGCAGGATTATGCTTCCACCCCCATTATATGTGTTAGAAATAAGATCAAACGGCCGCCTTGAATTGGAATTATAGAGAGCATTAGCTTCTCAATAGACATCCATCATGTTTGACTTGACATCTTCGATTACGACAGATAATCAAGCAACATGACCTTGTACTCACACACATTTGAATGTGACCGCATAGAGGTTCCAACTTGAAATTGATCGAACTTGTGAAGAGTGCCCTTGCACATATGCCAATGAGGTTATGCCATAACATCATATTACCTCCCTTTTTAAAACTATTTCGGCCACTTGGAATGGAGTTGTCATGGCCGCCATCTTTCAAGCAAAACTTCCTTTGCTTCCGTTGAGAATTCTTAAGTCATGAGAGAACCACCTGAAGCAGGAGCGATAGGCGATCAATGGTGAGATCATCGAAATTCATGTGTAACCCATTATAGAAAAGTCTTATTATTTTTTTTCAACATCCATTCGGTAGGAATCACCGTGATGGGGGCATTTGCCTTGCAAGCGTAAACCTTCTCCATGCTTCATATAATGACTCCATTAGAATTTGGTGAACAGTGGCTTAGCTCATTCCTAATTTTGCAGTCTTTTCTTGCCCCAAAACTTTCACTAAGAAGCTTAGCAAGGTTTATCCAAGTATCAAAGAGTTCAACAACCTTCATCTCTAACCACTCCCTTGCTCTATCTCGAAGAGAGAAAGGAAAAAAGTCGTAATCGAAATGGCCATCTTCACTCAACATATTAATTTTCACAGTTTCACATTTCTCAAGAAGCTTGCAATATGACTTTACAGAGCATTCATTGGCTAGCCCTGCAAAATGAATTATTGGAGATGAATTGGATGAATTTGAGGCTTGAGCTCGAAATTTGCAGCATTGACAGTTGGTCGAACAATGCTAGATAGTGCACCAGTTGTGTGTCTGGTACACCATACTCCCAAAGTGATTTAGTACGTTCCTCGGTCAATCTGTTTCTTGTGTAACTTATTTTTTCCTTCTTTCTTCTACCTCCTGCCTACGTGCAGTTAGCCTCGATTTCAAGATCTATAGGAATCAAATTCTGTTGACCTGTTCTTCAGTTTGCATGCAACAAGAAAAAACACTAGAAACAAAAAGATCAAGTAACAAAGGAATATAGCCGATAGCAAACAACTAAACAAGGCTTAGCAAAATTAATCAAAAACTAACTAATTAAACACCGTTAGTTCCCGGCAACGGCGCCAAAATTTGAAAGGCGTGTTGCGCACCTAACAAAAAATAACCTAACTATTCCTCCACTACTAATGTAGTGGCAAGTTAGGGTCGAATCCCAAGAGACTAACTCGTTCCAAAGTGGTTGCACTATTCAATTAAAGCCAAGCAACGTAACCAAGATAAATTGAGGTTGAACTAATCTAAGACCAAAGACAACTTGAAGCTAATAGGAAAATTTAATAATTAAAAACAATTCTAGGTTAAGAATCCCCACTAATATGAACTTAATTTCAACAATCAATTTCCCTTTTCCTTGATCAATTAATCAACAATTCATAGGAATGGAGGCGCCCTAAAAAGTACAGATTTCTTTCGATCAATCAAAGCTTCCTTAACAAAGCATTTCCTACCTATTCATGGATTCAAGCAATTTAAGGACTTTAAGCATAGCATCCTAAAATCCTAACAAATTTCACCATCTAGCTTTCGTGATGGTCTTCCTTTATTCTCAATTAGAGTTCTAAATCAAATTAAGAATCAATTTTCGTTGCAAAACCTAATCACATTCATTCAAAATTATTTCTAATCAAAGAAGATAATAAGACCAACTCTAATTTGAAAGAATTGTAAAATTAATCAAGGTTGGGAAATTGGAATTTCAATATAAGTTAATCCATATTTAGGTTCATCCTAAACCTAGAATTTGCGGGAAACTACTCACACATAGCTATTGAATAAACAAAACTAAGATTGAAAGATAACATGATTAACAATAATAAAAGAGGAATAGAAGATGAGAAAAACAATACGTTGAATTGATGAAATTTCAAATAATTTGGTTAACGTTACCCAAATTGAGAAGTTGTGTGCCTCAAAACAAGGAGAGAGAAAGCCTCTTATCAAACCACTATTATTGAATTATGTAAAAGAATAAACTTGAAAACTCTATGTCAAAACCTATTTAGATGTAGGAATTCATGAATAGTTTTTCTACATCAAAGAAGGGGCCGCAACCAGGGCTGTGGCAAGTGATTCTAGGCCGCAACTAGGTTGCGGAGTGGGGCTGCCATGTACTCCAAAACTCCATCAAAAATTCAATGGCCGAACCAGGTTGCGGCAAACTAGGTGACTTTCCACAATAGGTTTGCGGGAGCTCATGAGCAATTCTTTTGAGCTTTTTCGACAGTATTAAGCGTCTTGGAATCACCCTCGTTCTTGATCAACATCCGATTATAGCTCTACATGCATCTCCAATATTTCCTAGGCCAAAAGCCACCTAAAACCTACAAAAACAAAGCAAAAACAAACCCGAGAAGAAGCAATAGCAAAATAATAAAGCATAAAGCTCTAAAAAAGGTTGAAACTATGGGAAAAGAAGATGAAAACACACAAATTAAGCATAGCGAATATAAGTATAAAAATGGTGTTATCAACTGGTGCAAGACCAGTACGAGCTTTTCCTGACTGTTATTCTGAAGAACAGTCATATATCTTTTGTGCATGTTAACATTGATATATGGAGTAATAGATCTATTCCAAGACTTGAAGTGTGGAATCCTTTCCAAGAATAGCTGTGCTCTAAAGTTGAAGTAATCTAAAGGAAAGATTTCAAGTTCTTGAAGAATTGCATGAAGATTCGGTTAAGAATTTAATTTAGAGTTGCTAAATTAATTTTATTTTTCGTGTAATATGCTTTGTAGTGGACTTAAATGGAAATGAACTAAGTGCTTAAGTGTATAGTATGTTGTGAATTCGGTCTACAAAGCTGGAACAGAATTCACAAATCACCTCAAGGAACCAAGCTGGGGGAACCAGCTTTAGTTCCTGAATAGAATGTTGGCTGCGATTTGAAAAGGGTTTTTCTAAAATATTTCAAAAGATTATTTTGAAAGATTATTTGCACTCAGAATTATAGATGGATATATATATACCTGAAAAACTGGAGTATATATCTTGTTCGATCAAAATCTAGGATAAAATCGAAACAAGATAAATGACTTTTCCATAAAAACTAATCTGCCTTGTTTGGTGGCAGAATAGATTTATGGAAAAACTAGGGTAAAGTTAATATAAAGTATAGGCGGTCAATATACTTCAACATTCGATATCTCTCTCCACGGATTAAAAAGAGTAAACTACTTTCAAGAAAAACACAAAAACAATTAGTTCATAACCATCGAGTCGATCTCACGGAGCATACATTTGACGCAAACATCATTCTCTTATTAAGCTTTTTAAGGAGATAATTCATAAGAGAGAAATATTGTCTTGTAAGGGCTATGCAAACAGAGGGGTTGGTGAAAAGCACTGGGTAAGGTGTTTTGTGAGTTCATCAACACAAAGTTGGACTTACTGAGGTGAGATCTGTGAGCTGCTCGACATTCAGAGTTGAGTGTGGGGTGACTGTTCCCGGAGTAGGGAAATCAGTAGAGTGAACAAGTTCTTTGTTTTTTTCAGAGTTGCATATTAACTAAAAAGAGACTATAGGGTAGGAGGACGTAGCCTAGAGTTGGAGTATAACCCTTTTAAATACTGTTGTTCTTTTATTGCTTTATTTACATTCCGCCTGTGTATAGGAACCAGCCCAGACTGGTCCTTATCATAAGATCAAAAGCAAAAAGAAAATATGGTCACAGTCGATTTATACTCAATTCACCCCCCCCTCTTTGAAGTATCTTAGAAACCTTCGCATTTTTATAAATTTTGTTTTGCACGGACGCTAGTTGGATTCCCCCTTGAGGTTTATTGTCAAATTCCTTTTAGACTGTGGTCAAGTTTGATTTGGAGTTGCTTGATAAGGGGATTTGTATGAAGGATTGTAGTGTTAAATGAATCTCCAAGAGTTTTTTGTTTCCTTTTTCCTAGGATTTTTGGCTATTATTTGTTGATGCTTGTAAATATGTGTGTGTGTTTTTTGTGCTTTAGGTGCAAAAAAGTTGTAAAATTCACAAAAAAAATCAAAAAATCTCAAAAGACCAAAAAGATTTTCTTTTCTTATTTTTTGAGATAGTGGTAATTAAATAAATTAACTAGCCATAAAAAGAAAGTGTCAAAACATACAACCAAATGCCCCAAAACACGGATAGGTGAGGACAACACAACACGAATCTATGGTTGGCGGAGGTATACAAAATGAGCAGTCAAAATTCCCCCTTTGCCACCTTCTAGGAAGTTTTCTTTTCTTTTTCTTTCTTTCCTCTCTTTCTTTCCTTTTTATTTTTCTTTCTTTTGTTTTCAAGGCAAAGTGGTAAAATTATGTTTTGTGTGATGGATTGGATTTTGGGATGAGTTTAAGTAAACTCATTTTCTTCCAAAACAAGAGTCTAACAAGGTCTAAGTCGATCATATTTTCAAAATCACTATCCTTTTCCAAAAATCCGAGTCCATGACAACTCTCTTCCTAGGAATTCTCTTGATTGGCACACTTTAAAAGGAAGCCATGTGTTCCTTTCTAGGTGGTGAGCTTTCTAGCCAAGCTGGGAGTAGCTTGGTGCATGATATGAAGCCTTGCTTGGTGATTTTTGTGCTTATTTTGAGACCTTGTGAGTTGTGAGTTCTTTTAGAGCCAAGTAGGCACATACAAGTCAAAAATTCCACAAAATTGAGAGTTTGCACTAGAATCCTCCTTTTGACTATTTGTTGTGACTTTTCGAGATCTAGACCGAACGACTTGAGGAGTGATAAGGCATTCATTTCGGGTTATGGGTCCAAATTATTTTTCCCTTTTTCATTTATCTTTTTATTTCTTTTTCCACATACGTATTTGGGAATAATTTTGGGTTTTCGTTTACCATTGGACACCCTTCGAGCTTACCTATTCTTGTTAGCCACATTACGTGCCTCTTAGCCAACCTTTAGAAGACAAGTGAAGTGTGGTTGTTGAGTTTGTGTAAGGCTATGTGTATAAAGCCTCAAAYTGTTGTAAATTGTGTAAGTGAAATGCAATAGTATTGCAAAGTGTATTCCTAAGTGCATTGCAAAAAAAAAAAAAACAGAAAAATAGAAAAATTCCAAAAATTCCGAAAAATATGCACTTTGGGAAAAATAATTCAAGGATAGTGTTTTGTGTGGGAGAAAGCAAGTGTGGTATAAACTTGCCTCCCAAGTGTGTGAGTTTTGTGAATTGGGGCACCTCAATCCCCAAAGTTGGTTTTGTGTTTGTACTTAACTTGTATAAGGATACCACCACAAGCCAAATTCTTTTATCCTCACCCATCCTTTAGCCAATACATTACGACCCGGAAAGTCCTTTGACCTTGAGAGTTGAGTCACAAAAGGTGGAGAGAGTCACAATCTTTCATTTTGGATGTCTAGTGCAATGTGCTAAAACCTCACCCTTGAAATCTCTCTATTCTATTCTTTGAGCTCTTGCTTTGAGCTATGTGTTGTCACCAAGCTTGGTCTACTTGAGGCCAAGGAGGCTCGCTTTGGAGAGAGGAAGAGAGTAGAATGACTTGATTTATTGCAAGCTTTGAAAGTTGCAAATGATTTGTGATATCTATTTGACTCTTGTTTGAGTTCTAGTTGGGGGGACATCCTTTCTCCTTATTAGCGTCCCTTAATTCCAAGGAATCTAATCCAAATCACACTTTTGTTTCTTTGTTTTTCCTTTTGTTTTAGTTCTTTCATTTTTGTTCATTGTGTTTTTTGAAAACCTTTGCCTTGATTTCTTCTTATTTATGGAGTTGTGGGTCTTCTCTTTGGAAACCCTCACGAGACCTTCCTCGTCCTTCTTAGCGATTTGAGGGTTTAAAGGGCTTCTCACTAGTTGCTAAAAGTGATCGTGATTCCTACGAAAGTGAGTTAGTGTATAGTTTTCTTCTTTCTTTTTCTTTTGCTTTGCTTTACTTTGCTCGAGGACGTGCAAGGGTCCTAGTCGGGGGGAGTTGATAAGTGCCAAAAATGGTCACATTTAGGCACTTATTCCTTCCTTATTTTGGCCATTATGTGTGTTTTCGATATCATTTTACTAACCTTTTGGTTAGATTTCCACTTTGTTTAGTTTTGCAAAGCTTTGTTGGCTTTTAGTGGTTTTCATAGGTTTTTCTTTAGTTTCCTCTCCTTTTCTATCTTTGTACACTAAATTACAAGCTTTTTGAGTATTTTTCAAGTTTCCTAGATGATCACATGTTGGTTTCAAGCTTTCCAACTTGTTGGTTTGCTTGAGGTTGCTTTGGTTGAGCCTTAAGGCACTTGAACGTTTGCTCTAACATCTTCTTCGAACCATATCTTTTTGTATGCTTTGAATTTTCAGGTGACACTGTTTTCATTGGAAATTAGACTCCGAGAGCTTTCCAACGGTATATTACAAGCTGCAATCCGATCACCGAGCAAGAAGTTATGGTCGTTCGAAGTTGAGCAGTTCAGCTAGTATTTTGCCCGCACGTCCCCATTTTGCCCGCGTGTGATTGCACGTGCCTGCAGGAGTTCCCCCCACTTCCTGAATGATTTTAGGCGCGGCCGCATCTCCTTGGGTTCGCACGCGTGTCCGCACGCACATCCCAGGTTCGAACACGCGTCCGCAAGTGTGTCCCAAGTTTGCACGCGTGTCCGCACGCGCCTCCCTTGCCCGTGCCTGCAGACTTTCCAGAACTCTTTTAGGCGCGTCCACGCCTCCTTGGGTTCGCACGCGCATCCGCACGTTCGTCACAGGTTCGCATGCGCATCCACGTGGCACTCCTGGACGTTGACTTCTGCAATGTTGACTTGACTTGGAGGAAGTTTTAGGCACATGTGTAAATTAGTAATGGCAAACTTATAAATAGATGAGCTTGTATTTTGGGCTTTGTATATATAATTTTAGGAGAGAGAAAATAACATAACATAGAATAGAACAAGTTAGAGAGTAGAATTTAAGATTTTTCTTTTCATCTTCTTCTTTCGTCCTTCAATACATTAGAGAGATGTTTGAAGCTTTTGTTTTGCCAGTTTTCTCCAATTTCGTTGCTCAAAATTCTTACAGTCTATGATGCTTTTGCCTCAAAATTACGAGTAATTTCATTTCTTTGCTTATATTTCAGTTTTATGTTGTTTGCTCTTTATTTTGTTCAATTTCACTTTTATGCAATGTGTTTGGGTATTGTTGATACTGTTGAATATTTGATTTCTTTTGCTTCTATTTTTGAATAGCCCTTGTGTTTGTGAACGTTTGATCATAGTTTGCTTGTTTTGAGAAGTTTAGAATTGTTTTCTTTGAACCCTCTTGTGTTGATTTTCTGTTTAATGGCTTCTTACTTTCATCTGCTTTTCCTTTGTTTTTCTTTGCTATTCTTGGTTTACATGATGCGTGAGTAGTTTAGTAGCTTAGGAGACTAGTTTAGTCCCTTTTATTTAATCCTTACGAATGTCAAGATGGGGATATAACTATTGTTCTCTCCAATCATTCATTTTTGCCTTGATTTGTGATTTCTCAAGCCTTATTCTATGGATTCACAACAAGAAAATCGATTTCGGCCGACCCAACGCAGCCGACCGATTTGTTTTTGGCTGGTATTACCGACGTGCCGACGCCTTCAGTCGGTGAGTTTACCGACCAATAAATCGGTCAGTAATACCGACCGAATAATAACATTTAGGTCGGTATTACCGACCGGTTTTATGTCGTTAACCTTCAGCATCCAAGCTTAAATACCAAACTTTCCTCACAAATTTTACCGACGAATTTTCGGTCGGTTGTTAAAAGATTTTTTTAAAACACAAAAAAAATTGCCCTGCTGCCACCTCTCATATCTTTTCAATTTTTTTTTCATTTCAACAAGTCTACACACAACTAACCTAACTGCCTCACAAGTCACAAACCCTCTCTCACTCAAACAAACCCTCACAAACCCTCTCTCACTCACACAAACCCTCCTCTCACTCCCACAACCCTCCTCTCACGTCACAACCAACCCTCCTCTCACTCTCACCGCACCGGCGGGACCCACCACTGCTCCTTCTCACCCCTCGTTCTCTCTCTCTCACTGCTCGGTTCTCTTCTCTCTCACTGCGCCGGCCTCTCTTTCTCTTTCTCTTCTTCTCTCTCGCTCCTCGCCGGCGACCCAGCCTACTGCCGGAGCCCAAGAATAATCGCCGGCGACCTCGTCCACACTCCTGTGTCACTCGCCGGAGCATATTGTAGCATTGTGGGTTCAATTTTTAGGTTCATTTTTTTTTAAAATTAAATTCAAGAGCTAAATTCTACTGGGTGCTCGATTCTCTGTTGTTGCGGTTGTTACTGTTGTTCGTTGCTTCTGTTGTGTGTGTTGCTCTAATATCATTGTTTAGAGTTTTAGTTTTTAGGTATTGTTCTTCTATCTCCTTCTTCATTACCAATTTTGTCTTTCAATTCTTTATCTATTTAATTTCTTCCAGTTTTCCAGTTTTTTTGAATTATTTTGTAATCTGTGTCAGTTTTGTGTCATTTTGCTAGTTTTCTGTCAGCTTTAAGTAGATTTAACAAAACTGGATTTTTTAATGGTGAATTGATAAACTTTGTCAGGTTTCGTATTTGATTGGTTTTTTGTTGTTAACTTGTGTCGTTTTTTCCCATATAAGTGCTTGGTTGGTGTATCCCATAAGCTTATTTAATGTTTTTCTAATTCAGGAAAAATTTTGATGTTGTTCAATGAATGTATTGGGTTAACTGTTTGCAGATTGATAAGAAGTAGGTATAGATGAGTATTCTTAACTAGTGGGGCCTATTTTCAAAAAATGGAGTATATTTATATTGTTGATTATGTGGTTTAATACTTTGCTTAGGTGAAAGTGCAAAACATTGGATTGATAATAAGGAAGTGAAGAATTTGTTGGTGTTGGTGCCAGATTTGGTACTAGGATCGTGTCGAAGGAGAAGAATGGCCTTATCACTCACATCTTACTTCTTTCTGACCCTCTGATCTTGTGCAGTAAGCCTAAGAGAAAGGTTGCCATTTATTAAGTTATTGCGGCCTAACTATGATCGAACGTGATGTTGCCACTTTTTTCGTTTTTGGCTCATTCATCGTACTTTGTATTAGCTTGCTGGAGATGTCATTATGGTACACCGAGGTCACTGTAGGTTCACGAGCAAAGCAAAAGTTGCACAGCTGCCGGTGCTCAGCCAGTTCTCATTATTAAATGATCAAAAGTGGTAATTGCAAGGATAAATTTATTACAGACTTTAGTTTCCGTTATTTGTTGTGGATTTGAATGACTATCGATGTGCAGGTTACTAGATTTATTTGTGTCCTGGCACTGTCTCTGGAGTTTATGTCACAGAGTCACGACTATTCATAGGGACTATGGGAGCACATATTGTATGCAGTATGTACCCATAGGCTCATCATTGTTTGATGAATGGCTACGTCACACAAGCCGTCACATATGTGAGCTCACTCACCAGCGTTAAAATTGTTGTTATTATTTGATGAATGCTTAACTTTCTACTTTGGCTTCTTTATTCAGGCAATCTGGGCATTGTATTTTCGTTGCTAGAATCAAGAATGTTAATGGATTTGTTATGAAATTTTATGTGTGATTTTTTTTGGGCAATA
This sequence comes from Bassia scoparia, assembly GCA_008642245.1. Classification (NCBI taxonomy): domain Eukaryota; kingdom Viridiplantae; phylum Streptophyta; class Magnoliopsida; order Caryophyllales; family Amaranthaceae; genus Bassia; species Bassia scoparia. The sequence goes on along the minus strand of SNQN01006428.1, from coordinate 11,000 downwards.
AATAATGAACTAATTAGATAAAAAACTTCTTTAGGTACAGAAGTAACAGAATAGTTAAAACCACATGGACAATAAGCCCAAACACCAAATTTACCAACATCATAAAACCACTAGTCCACTACATAATAAGCAAGTTATATTGCATTGTTGTAAATAACTACATAGTTAACCATGATCTAGGTGCTTATACTGCATTATAATAAACCTCAGTTAAACATATCTACTCTAAACAAAGTACTTCGTATCATTTTAGAAATTACATCTACAACCTACATGAAACAAATATATGGGTCATTTCTACTTTGTGAGTATTTACTTGTTTCCTATTACTTTTTTTAGATGAATGATAATGGTATCTTAAACATGCGGTTGATATGAAAAACATGTGCCTGTGTTTGTAGGATTACCACCAAACGGATTAGCTCTTAGGAGCCTTGGCTGAACAATTTAAGGATACACTACTACCACAGCATCTAGCGTTTGTTAGAACTTGCTATCAGGTAAGATGACGCTTCTCTTGCATATCTTAAGAAATACTTCCCTAGATTAAAGTCTCTTTGGCGGTGAGTGGTGAATTCTACAATAAAAATGAACAGCTAGCTGTACATATCTCATACAATATCGCGTGTGGATTAATTATTTGTGTCTGAACACTATTGGAGCACATACATCGTTTGTGTGTATATACATTATGTATGCATATATATATACATACAACGTATACAAGCATTATAATGCAGTACAAAATTGAATAAATTGTCTGACATCATCTTTGTTCTTGTTCCTTGTAAACTTTACAGATGGTATGTGAACCATTTCATTTCAAAGCTACAATCTGATGTTCTGTGTTTGTGTTTAAAACTTGTCTCCCTTACTCAGGATCTGTGCAGCTAATTCTCCAAAGACGACCAGTGGTTGACATTGCGTGGAAGTATTTCTTAGGCTGTTATGCAGCTGTACCATCCTCTGTCACTTTTGGGTCGGCCTGGAGTGCTAGAGAAGCAGCTGCTGAATTATAACATTAATAAAAGTAGTGTCATTATTATTAGTTCTTTAATTAAATTGTATTTTGCAAGCAGGATGTGGGCTTGCATGGGTATTTTTGATCAATCGTGCTTATGTTCCTCCTTTGATTTTTGGTTGGCTGCTAACAGTTTCTTGTTATACTTGTTCGTATAGACTCTTAGATGAAATCTCAAATGTAAGTCTTGGTGGTGTGGGTAAAATATCAGCACAACGATCAGCCCATTTTTGTTGTGTGTGGCTTCCTTCTCATTATCCTTACACTGATGTCAGCTTGCTCATGACCTTTGGTGCGTGGTTTGCATATTGTAAATTAAAGAGGAGTTACAACGTTACATATTGTAAAAGATTTCCTTGATTTTTTAGTTTAATTTAATGTACAAATAAGAACAAAATTTGTCAATTTAAAGTTTTGTACATAGCTAATACCATTTGGAGAGAATCTGTTGAGATCTAGTTCAACTAATTGGTGTTGAGATAATATATGTTGCAATTTATTCTATTTCTTGAGTCTTGTTGGACCAAAGCATATATATATATATATATGATTGAGATTTACGACCGGAAGCGGTCGGTATTACCACCGACTTCGGTCAGGGTAAATCTCAGTCACAATCCCTCAAATTTTGGAGGTAGAAACCATTTAGGCACCGAGTCGTCGTACGCGTAAATGTTTCTACCCTCCTTTTTTGGAGCCATAAAGAGGTCGGTAAAATCGGCGTGGCTCACGACGAAAATCAGTCGGTGAAAAGCGATATTACCGACGAAGGATAATCCGACCGTCGTCACCGACCGATTTTCGGTCGGTTTAACAGGGGTGTTACCGACCATTTGGAGTCGGTTTACGACGTCGACGAAATCGTTCTTGTTGTGATTTGCCACCCATTGTTGTGAGGTGAGCGGTGCCTTGATTCAAACCTTTACAAGAGGATTGTGAGGTTTGACTTGGGCATTGGTTTGATTCTTGATGCTCATTACTAGTTAAAACTTATTACGGGACTTGGGTTTGAACTTGTTTTGAGAGAGGGTTAATGACTTGGGAAGATGATGTTAATCACAATTCCAAACCATGATTGCAATCAACCCTATTTGTTGACGATACTCAATCTTGATTGGCATTTCACTTAACTATGGAAGGTCGACACTAATCTCTCTCTTTT
>SNQN01006427.1:9541-38725 GCA_008642245.1 Bassia scoparia | reverse complement strand
AGCAATAAATCTAATTTATGTCCAATTAAGTAGAGAAAAACCGATAACACAAAATCCAACAAGAAATAGAAGTAAGAAGGAAGGAAATAATACCCATCAACTAAAACATCCAAAAAACAATAAAGCTTTATGTGTGACGATAGATGAAATATTTGGGATCAGTGCCACAGGTTATGAGTGTCGTATGGGATGAGTGGACAGACAAAGACGGCAGACGACACGACCGGAAGTGGACAAGCAATTGTAAGGTGGTAGTTACGGTTGCTGCAAGGCTCAAACACGCAGCGGCAATTTATGCAATGACACATGACATCGATCGCCGGCGGAGCCAAAATAAATCGTTTTAATCAAGGAGTTCAATTTTATCGCCAACTCACATTTGCATTGCATCCATAATTATTTCCATGGTTAAATTGACAATTTAAACCCTACAATTAAGGGTTGCGAAATCAAAGACGTAATACATGAGTGGAATTTACCTGAAATTTTCAAAATCCAAGCTAATCCTAGCCAAAAAAGAATAGGAAGGAGTTTTCTTGAAGGAAGAGGGGAAGTTAGGGGATGATGTTCCGAGGAAAACCAAGAATATAAGGAGAGAAGAGTTGCTGGCCACATTATACCTAAAGGCAATATGTAGCAGAGGTGTGAAAAGTGGAATAGGGGGGTTTTTCGAAAGAAACTAGTTGGTTTTTGGTGCACCCGGGCATCAACTTTCACTCCACCTAGATTGATGCCACACTCGGGATATGTCGTCAATATAAAGTTGTTGCACTAACATATCCTAATATTTCATAATATTTTTATATTTTGTGATTCTTTTGAATATCACTGACAATATTTGAAGATGGAAACTTTGATTGAACGTAGTGTTAACATTAATTATTTCGAAGGAGATGAACATTTCATAGAAATAGCAAATAACTACGCGTAGTGAGATAGGGTAGAAAACATGGTAACTTTAACTAACTTTTAAATGATAAAAAGTCAATGAATATACAATTGAAGGGTTACATATCAGGCAAAATGAGGGTGATGACATATAATAAATTTCATCAATAACGATAAAAAACTTACGTATTGAATTATGAGATTTGGTTTAAGTAATGTCTTATGTCATCAGCAAGCTAGATCTTGTGAGTTCGACAGATACTTTTTAACTTCCATATCATTGGGGATTGTTTAGTAAATAACTAATTATGTAACTTTAGAAATAACTGTTAGGCCTTATCGGTGTTCCGATTATACATATGTTAGATAACCATAGGCGATGTACTCACAACTTGGGTCTATTAGCCATAAATGTAGCTGTACATCGTGCGTAGTTGCAGAGTTAGTATGGTTGACAATCTGCATTATTTAATATATGTATAGATTTATAAGAATTATCGAGAAGTGGTCAAGCATAAGGGCGAATTATTGAAAGGGTTGGGTAAACGGACAAGAATCTAATACGTTGCTTAGAAAAAGTGTAAGAAAAGATGTATGAGATTGTGTTTTTCAGTCCAAAAAAATATCATGTATATACTTCCATGAGGAAAAAAGTTGTGTGCAAGGGGATTGACCCATCTCCATGTATTCTGGTCACTTTCTACTTCAAACAGGAGATTTCAAGAGTCATTCCCGATTTAAATTAACGACTATAATTCTTTTCATCCTTTTTAGTTTCCTACATCAACTAGTCCGTAAAAGTAATTTAGGTCACTATTCATGGGAGGTGGGACAACATTATTATTTGTTCTTATTTGCTTTATATAATTGAGATTAACAATCAAATAAATTTTACGAATGTGCAGACGAGTGGGGTGGAATGGTGAATTTATGGATTTTAGTAATTGCATAAGGTGGTAACATTATATAAAGATTATTATGGAAGTGGGTAAAATGAAGAGGTGACGGGCTTTGGGAGAATGGTAATTGAATTTAAAAATAAATATCTATAAACTCTATCATCTATGGGCCTGTTTACCTTAACCTGAAATCAACTGAAGTGTAACCTGAACTGATATTAAGTTGAACTGTAACTAGAACTGATTATTGATATATTGTTTAGAGAGATGAACTTAAAGTTGGGAAGATTGAAGAACTGAACCTAGAAACTTGCTGAAGTGAATAGAAAGCTGAAGGCTGATATTGAAAATGAAAACTAATGTTACAATACATAACCTATAAATATTCTCTATTTTTTATTCTAAAGCATCTCTTCTTTTTTTTTTCTTTCTGACTAGTTATTCAGAAACATATCATCTACTCTTGTTAAAAATATAAAAAATCTTTGATTAACTAACGGTGAGTTTGTCTTGCAGAGACCATTTTTATTATTTTCTGATTTCATATTTCATTACCAAAACAAATTGATGTAGAGTCAGATAGGCGATGTAAATGGTGCAGTTTGAGTGGGGTCGTAATTATTCTGATATAAATTTGTGAAAAAAATATATGGTTATTCCATCGTTGCGGATCTCTTTTTATTATTAATATATTTGTGTGCAAGAACTGGTGACAATACAATTGTGCTTAATCAGGTGTGATGTTAATTTGGTAGAAATTGGTGATTGCGTTTGTTGTCTAGTGGATTTACGCCGGATATTGACGTGACCGGACATGACGGGGCAGCACTGGCACTATATGGGAGACGAGGCTAATTGTGACTTGACGGGGCACAGTGACGCACTAATATGGGCGATGACGGTATTTAAATTCTTAGTTATAGAAAACGAGGTCTCTCCCACCGGGATTCGGGATTCAATTGGAAAACCAGAAAGTACCGGGTTGGTTTCTGCTGATTGTGGACAGGCATTGTCAATCTTGGCGCATGGATTTCCCGGGCAGGAGAGTCATCTTTTTCGAACATGGAGAGAGCGCAGGATCACACATTCGGGCTCTGGTTGGTTGTCCAACACTCATCTTAGGTCGTGACTCTGGACAATGTGCAACATTCGAATATCTATAAAGCTCTTCATTTGAAGAGTTCTCGTTTTCCAAGAATAGCAGTTGGTGACGAAAGATCATTGTACTACAGGTGTGGCCACAGAATGGACCCCGCGTTGTGGGAACGTTACGAAACCGGGGAGTAACAAGTCTCTGTCGCACTTTACTGACAGGTAGACCAGAAAAGAAAAGATTCTAGCCTCAACAGATCATCAGAATGTCTGAGCAAAAAATGTACGAGTGGCAGTAGCCTTTTTAGCCTTATATGTGGTTTCAAACTCTTAAACTTGGGTCCTCTGGAACGGATTCTATAGTGAGATTTATCTGATCCAATAACATTACTCTAGTAAACATTTAATGTGTGGCGATCTACTTACCCAACAATATTCCACCTTCGGTGTTGGATTCGACTGAATAATACAAGAGGAGGGGTGGAATTGTATTGGAGGATCACTTGAGCACCTAAAGGTTGCTTGGGTGTCAGGAGAAATTTGGCCAAAACGAGGATTAAAATAGACTAAGGAGGGTTTCTCGAAGACAATTAGAGACCATTTTTCACACCAAATACAAATGGGGAAAGAACCTGAATCAAGACATATATCACTCAAAGAAAAAAATGTCAAAGAGATGGGAATGGAAAACTGACTCGGACTGAATGACATACACAAAGGGCAAAGCTTCGGGCTCTTGATAATATAAGCCATAATAAGACGCTGATTGACAATCACCTAAAGACTAAACAGGAGGGGAAAATGTGGCTGAGGAAGAACCCTCGTAGCTGCACCATATACCTTAGTGCAACTATTTCTTGAGCAAACTACCACCCATTCGTATACTCAGTTTCACACATGCACACTTTCTTGACACAAGCCAATCATATCTTGGGCACTTGGCTGCATTCTTGCTTGAGAAGCATCCAACTCGAGATTTATGACATCTCGAAGATCTTTACACAACAAACCCCGTCCTTCACTCTTGTGTAAAATAACACAGACAATGCAAGAAACAGCAATTCTTTGGCATCAACTCAATAAACAACTAGATCCCTAAAGCTTGGCAACAAGAGCAAAGAAAATTAGGCTCTCCTGACTGACATTTCTTCTGACTCAAGTGTGTGTTTCTAAAAAGAATTTATTTCCAATACGTAAGAACTTAATTCTCGTATTTGCTATATAGTGATTCATGTAGAAGCGTTGAAAACAAAGGCATACAGATTACGTCAACTACCACATTATTACCCCTTTTTTTGTAGGAGTGGTGGCTTGTAGTGGAACTCTCGACAATAACACACCACTAGCAGACCGCATCACCATCACGATCTCAATCACGGTGTTAATCAGTTTTATTACCCAGTGAGGGTTTATGGATAATATAGGCGGAAATCACACCGGGAATAAAAATCTCACAAAATTCTAAGACTTGGTACTCACAATCAAGCTCAGAGGTAACACACTTTTATCTCTTATTTACACCTAACTTTTCTGTAGTTTGTTTATGGAACTTATTAAAAAGCGTATCACAAAGAAGTATCTGTTATTTAAACACCGATGATAAAAACTACGTCTTTACCAATACAGAGTCAGTAGATAACTACAGTTTCTTAGAAATATCTTAACCAGAAAATAACTCACATGTTTGTAATTTTGTGTGTGGTACACTATAATCAATCATGAATAATTAAATGTTATGGGGTCTTCTATAATGAATATTACACTAACAAAGGGTTGAATCCCTTTAGGTCCTTTATTTAATCATTAGCACCAATAAACATCTTTATAATATGTGTATTTAGATACAGGGAGTTATCTAAATAATAGTCACCTTTTAATACACACAATAAGAGTAGGATATATAGATGATGATAATTACTTCCCTTTTAAGTGATAACCTTTGAGGAATTAATTCTACAGTATCTCATAATACACAGTACAAACACGACTTACACATCTAAGAAACACCTTCTGAGAACAACGTGATTTTAACTCCTCGAAATCATATGGTAAGTGAGGTTATATCACTCTGTAACTCGAAGGACGACAAATGTCTAACCTTTCTCCTTGAATCTCGCACATTGTTGACGTCGCTTGGAGTCTTCTTTCTTCAACTTAGAATTAATATGCAATTGACGGTTTAAGATTCCCCTTCTTCTCCTAAGGATTCTCTCGGGGGCTAATCCATATGGAAGGGGATTTTACTGTGTGAAGTTTGTGGGATTCTTGTGTAAACAACAAACACTTTTCGTAATCGGCAATATGTTTTATAGACAGAGAGCTTAAAAGATAATATTCATTGTAGAGTTTGACCTTGCAGATGGGGAGTCTTGGACATCGTGAGCTAGTTACACTACTTCAAAGGCATTTGACGAGGATTGTTACTAAAAAGCACAGCTTTACAAGAACAAATGTGCGTTTCAGGAATGAGAGGCAATCTTCCCCTCACCATGTACGGGTATGCTGGGATATTTAAAGATTGACCACCAATAATAGTCACTCCACAATCCCACACAAACTTTGCAGAATGCAACTGCAGGCATGACTGATACAAGAACGGTTCGGCCATCATCATCTTGTGAGTGTTACATAGCACACGCACACAGTCAGGGTGAGATCGATCAGTGTTACCTCGCAACCTATAATAAACCTTAATAAGAATCCAAAGGAGGCTTCCATATGAAATCACATAATAGAGTTATCTTCTGGGGATTTTTTGGGATTACTTTTTGGGATTTGTTTTGGTTTTTGTTTTTTTTTTTTTTTGTTATAGGGTGTGTTGAATTTTTGCCTCTTTTGGTAGTTTTTCTTCTTTTGTAATGTTTTTTGTGTCGCTCTATTAGTCTTTTGTGTTTGTTATTCTTATTTAGTTTGTGGTGGTTTATCACTACTATTTGTAGATCGTGTGATTGGTGTTTATTTTTGTATTTGTTCGATGGTTTTTTTTGATCTGATAGAGTTAACTGAATTGAGTATTGGGTATTACTTGTCTGCTAATTACTCATTTCTGTACCATGAATGGTGTTGGACATACCAAATGGAACTCTAGATGTAGATGGAACCGAGAAATATGGGAGAACACTTTTGCTCACGAATGGGCAATACCATGCAATGCACGCACAAAATTTGCCACACGTGTGGGGACACTAGACAACAAGGAGGCTTGACGGAAGAGGTCTACTTGACCTAGATCTTTATAGAATCTAGTACCAACACCCACCAAAAAAAAAAAAAAGCACCTTACAAACATTCTAGCCATTTTACATTTTCGGTGCAACTCAGCTTTCTCAATAAGTATGCATTGACGCTCCCTCCACAGGACCAAAATTCTTGGGTTACTATTCCACTCGTACAAACTACGACCCAAACAACTAGGGGGTTGAATGTTGGGGTATGTTCACATTAGAACAATGAAGATCAGGGATCGCAGGCGCACAGAGAAATACGGTGAAGCTGGATCGGGGATGAGCAAAGCGGCGGGGATAGAGAATAATGTTTTTCTTAATTAGATTTTCGTTCGACTCCTGTCCAGGAGAGATGAAACGACTTGGCTGTCACACTACAGTCATAATGGGGATCACGTCTCCTCCGCTGATTCAATATAGGGCACGCTTTGTGGCATCAACAACAATTGTCAGCGCAAAATAGGGCCAACTAGCCCACGCTAGATCCTCGGGAAAAGGTAATGTAAGCCAAGATAAATGCCAGTAGAGCCATAACCATGAGTTAGCTACGCAGATATTCTATGTAAGATCTCTCTCATAATGTCAAATAACGTAGATCTATCTCAAGGGTAGAATAATAACTGTAGATCGTACCCTATCAAGTTGACCATCAAAAAATCGCTCATCCATGGATGGATTTGTCGTTTCCTTCCTTCTCTAACACTTCTGTTCCAAAGATGACATAAGGCAGTAAAGTGCATGTATCCATTCGGATCATGCTGTAGTCAAATTCAGATGTCTAGACAAGTGATAATGAGGTTAAATATTGAGGCAAGGCCCAGTGCTTCTTCAATACCAATAACCAGTTCGAGTTTCCACACGCAATCCAACATAAGCATGTAGCGACTTGAATTTTTTAGTTCACATGACTGGGGACTATAGTTCCGACGAGAGGCAAGATCTATGTTGTTTCTTCAAAGAGTGGTGTGCAACAGTATTATCTGTTGAGGAATGTTATAATTATACTTCAGAAGTGCTATGAAAGCTTTAATAGCTATTTCTTTATTGAACATATATTGTAATTGCATCTACTACATTTATAATCTAACGATTATGGTTTTGTTGACAGAAGTAAACTCTACCCCAATAAAGTGCGAGTGGAGATCGTGTAGATCAGAAACGGACTCGGATGGCAACAATCACAAACTATGTAAATGCAAAAATTCAATTACTATACTATGAGAAGCCGGATATAGAATTGTCTATTGACGTCACACACTGGAATATATTTGAGATTTCCTTGGTGTGGTACGACACCTTCAACAAAACTAAGAGCGTGGGATATTTCGAGCGAACAGATGGTGCTTGTTTGAGATATCCTCAACATATTCCTACCAAACATGGTCCAGCTAGCGTAGCACATTTGTACGGCTCTATTCATAAGCGCTCATGAAGGTGGGATGGTAATCCAATCTAGGAATTATTACGCGCGAGAGAAATGACGTCGATGCAGAAGAAGCCATGTCATTTCTATTATTGAACCGCCCCCTCTTCAGATCTAGGTATGTAAGGTGTGGTATGACGGGACAAGGATTATGGGTGGTGAAGCAGAGATTGATCCGTTAGCAGTAAAATCCCATCTCTCTTTGAGTAAATACAATAAGGACATGAACGCAGATCCTGGGATGAGGTCGTTTATATCTCGGGTGTTGGGAGACTCAATGGGAGTGCCAATTGGATTTTGAGAATAACGGAGGCTGTGTGTGTTGTGGAGACTTAGAAGTTCCATCGAGTTTATCGAAGTCAAAAATGTGTTTTTTTTTGATATGCTACTCTTTTTTGGTGAAATAATGGGCCGTGTGGAATATTGCTAAACTGCTATGTGGTGAAAGTTCACTTGGCAATGTTCATAAGGAGCATTTTGTGTGGCTAGGGTTGATGTGGCGTATATTTTGGGAAGAGCATGAAGTGGCCCGGTTGAATTGGTGTAAGATTGCCGCAGGCTGGATGTCTCTCTGGTACGACTCTAACGGGGTGGAAAGAGAACATAATGTGGTTCGAGATCTGCTAAAACTCGTACTAAACATGGAGCAGATTTTGGAATCTTAGGATGTCATCGCGGTCAGAGTTGGGCGAGAGATTCGAGTGGGACATTTGTCTGTGTTCATGTCGGGCAAGGTATCATTTAGAAGGGATGGGATGTGGCGAGGGCTTGATAATGAGTCAGTAGCTAATATGAGGTCACAGTCTTCTGAAGGATGAAAGAGCACACAATACACAGAAAATATATGGTGGCAATGCTACTCGTAGTGTGTAAAAAACCAGGAAACAAAGACCAGCCACAATGGGTGCGGAATAATAACCTTGATATCAGACGCACACTAGTCAGTTCCAGTTTTTTAACCATAAGCAAGAGACCTAAATAGCTTTTGTGCAGACTGGACAGTGGGAGGTTGGTGTTATTGAACGGAAAAGAGTGTAAGAAGCACGCAAAGGATAAGTTGCAAGAATGGTGCGTGTTGGGGGAATGAAACACACCACTTGGATGATCAATCTTTGGGCGACACTGAAAAGTGTGGTAAGTGCTCGGGTACAATGTTGGTATTAAGGGACACGTTTGCTATTGCGCTCTGTCGATTATAAGCTCTCTCAAGTTTTGTAAAGATACGCAGCCTGTTGATCAATACGGGATAGCACAGATCGCATGCACTGGGGAAGACCTTCTGTCAGAAATTGTTCACTAAATGTGAGCTCAATGTCGCTATCACAGCGATATTACGATCTTTATCTTCGTATGGAACATGCATTCATGGGCATGTTTGGATTCGCGTACTAATTCTCTTCTGAATTTTACGAAATTCATAGAATTGGGACCACTCGATTAAAATTGTGTACTTTGAGCCAAATATAGTGTTGAGAGTGTATTCACAATTTGAGTTATATGCGGCAAAGCGGGAGAGACGTTATCGATGGTGAATGGGAAATACGCGGGGCCAAAATTTCACAGAGCTCACGTGTTCAAAAGTAGAATATAGTGAGACCATGGACGAGATCAAGCTGTATATAACTATCAATGGCAAGCGCTTCAAACCAATTATAGTTGTCTAGATTTTGCACAATAACTCTCAGAAATCTCACCTATACTTCCAGTAGAGTGGAGATTGCCAACTCGAGGTCCACCACTTGGTAACTTTAGAAACTGGACACGTGGCGCCTATCACTTTCTCCAAGATACCATAGGCTCTCATATAAAGGTTAGAAGTTGTTGCATAATTGTTTTATTGGCACACTCGATTGAGATCAATAAGAAAGAATTGAATAGTGATTACATACTATTGACGCGCAATGGAGGAGAATCCACAGACGTGTTGCAGCAACGATGACTCGAAATTTACCAGAAGTTAGACAGCTAAAGGAAAGCTTTCAACGAAGACACAGTTACGATGTCTCGTTTAGGGAAGTTCCGGGAGGTTATTTATGTATATGGAATGGGAGAAATATATCCTCAAGCCACTTGACAATCCGCATCCAAATATTAGAACTCAAGGTCAAAGGGTAGGTCAAGAAGAAATAAGTTCTCTACAACCAGACCATGAGTAAGCCAGAGGCCTTTGCGCAGACAACACAATTGGTGGTGTTCTACTCATAAAAACACAAGTATATGATTGTGTAGCAGAAAACTATCGCGCGAATCGTGACAGAGCATTCGCAAACGTCGAAGTGATGAGATTTTCTGTCATTTCGGCTGTCAAGATATATCAAGTTATGCGACTGTGGTCAACCAGATCATAATGAGACGGGATTAGGTTCGAATCCTCTTCATAGTGGTAGAGCACTGAATGAGTGTCAAGATCTTATTTCTTTTGTTTGGGGGCTTTTATGGGCAGATGACATTTTACAATTCGACTCAATCGTTTCCTTGCCATTAGGAAGGGCTGAAGTGCGCTTGGAAAACTGGCTTTGGGAAAGAATTGACAGGTAACAACAACTGGATGTACCGCATCGTTAGTTACTAGGCATCTTTGATGAGTAATAGGAAGTTGGTGTGGAGCCGTCTTGCGACGAATTGTGTATGGTTACGAAACTCGATGGTTGGGCATTCGTCGCTCTGGAGTTTTTTTGATGGACCAAATGATGTGAGTTGTCTGATAATTGCAGAATAATCAAAAGTACTGGGCACCAGTATAACTAGATAAACAAACTCATATAAAAACTCTCACGAGGTATAATTTATACAAACGCTCACACAGCTCTCGCGAAGGATATGGAACTTTCAAGGGAGACTGTATGATAATCTCGGCGACCTAAGGCCCAATTGCCAACAAATTATGGTAAGTGATATAACAGTCAAACTCTGACTTATGTCTATCGTATGTGTATGGTAAGTCCCTCATTAAAGAAAGGGAAATTGTAACGTATGACTGTGTATTAGTGTATGTTGACTGATAAGAGGATTGCAAATTGCATAGATTCAGCCACAATATCTCCTTTTTCAAATATGGATTTCGGTATTGGTATTTATTAAATACTAACCACGAAAAATTCGGATAATAACACAAACATAGCCAATGTATAAGATTAGAATATTTAATGCATGAGAATTGCGGAGATTAGGCCATTATCAAAATGAAAAGTCTAATTTGACGCAGTTTGATATGCCAACATAAAATAATAGAAGGTCTTGACGGGTCCAGAGACAAATTGTCGCGCAATTCGAGAGACTATATATATCTCCACGCCGGAAATTCACTTTTGTCTGTCAGTTCGGGAGTTTGAAGTAATATCAAATGGATTCAAGATATGAAGGGCTCTCACAGGTCACGGAGAGACGGACAGAGTCTATTATGACGCTAAAGGAAATTCGGCTTGTACGAGGTTTCCCGGGATTCGGGCAGACGTAGTAGGTTCGGAATTTCACAATCGTTTGCAGACTTTGCCAAATTGGCCATGTTAAAGATGTGTGATTCTCTTATTGGGTCCCAAAAGGGATTGGAGAAATATCGATAGACTTGTAGCAGGAGACTCAAGTGTTGTTTACAGGAAATTGATAAATGATATTCAATTCTTCTGTGACTGGGCAGGATATTCTGAGGATATCTCTGGGCAGTATTATCAGCAATTTCTTATTGTAGGCACACAAACTTATACCCCAGGAACCTGGAAATTCAATACCTCACTCGTATGCTAATGGTGCGAAATATCGTAGAGATGTCGCGACTGAATTGGGAGGAACAGAGGGGATAGCAGAATGTCTGTGCCGATCTGGAGAGGCAAAACATGCAGTTGCTCGTGCAGTGAGTTGTGTAAGTGATTAGCGCTCGCATTGGAACGAAAACAAATAGCCACTGGTCCATGTGAAGTTTCGTTCTTCGAAACATTAATTGTAATTTAAGATCTGACAGGTGGTCTTTGAATGCTCTGGGTTTCTGGGCCTTCCAAACTTTTGGATAACGTACTCAGGGTTGTGAGTGTTGTTGGGGATTTTGTCCATGGTTCTGTTTGCGGCCAGTTATTTTTCTTTTTTTTCTTGGGGAGGTCTTGCATTCTGGATAACTTAACACGCGATGGGCCTGGCAGTATGCTGATGTGAAGGGGAGCTGTGAGATTTCGGTTTTGGGCAGTCTCTCTTGTTGGTATCTTAGGTTCCTCTCTTGGTTGACTCCTCTTATATGGCAATACTGAAGAAGACAATCTCTGGGCACGATGCGCGGGTGTTGCAAGCGCTCGCGTGGCTTGCGTGAGCTCGGTTGCTCCGATCAGTGATAGATAGATGATTCTGTGTTTGGTGCGCCTGAAGCTAGAGCGTGCCACAAAGCTATCCACAATGACTTCCATGCCTGTACAAAGGGAGGTTTAAATACTAAAAAAAAATCAGTAATACTAAACTACTATACTATATTAAAAATACCTAAATAAATGTAAATTACTAAACAAGAAGCACTAATACTAACATGTAAAATTACTAATAAATATTAAAAAGTCTGATTAATGGCTTAATCCTAATTACTAACATGTAATTACTAATATTAAGTCAGTTATAATTAAAAAAAGTCAGTAATAACTAGGATACTACTACTGATATTTAAAACCAAAACACTAATACTAACATGTAACTATCATATTTAAGGCCTACAAACTTAACTAACTAAAATAATAAAAATAAATAAATAAATAAATAAAAATAAAAAAAATAAAAAATAAAAAAATTAGTTTTACTAAGTAAGTGAAACTAGCTAATGATTATCTAATAAGCAAAACTAGGGTTGCCTCCGCAAAGCGCTTGTTTAAACGTCCGACCTTGACGAATTACCTCTACGGCCTTCAGGAATGATGTTTTCTTGGAGGTAAAAGTCTCCGCAAGACCACCATAGACTTCATGATACAACTTCAGTCGCTTGACACATTAACTTTGACTTGTCACTTTGGTCGTTCATATCTCTCGAACCATTTAACTAACCAAGGTGACAGTATTGGACCGTCAATCTCGACTTTACAACTTTCCAGGAAAAAAGTTTTAATCTTGAATTGAACATAAGACTTGTCCCTACCTCAAACTCACGATCTAAAGATTTTTCTTGTCATGCATCGCTTATCTCTCTTATAGAGCTTAGAGGCTCTCAAAAAGCCTCCAAACGGAATCAATTCAAGCTCATTCAATTGCAGCAAGCTCTCACACGCCAATTTGCATCCATTGAGTGCTTGCTTGATTGCCCAAAAGCCTTATACTCTAGCTGACCGGCAAAATGACATTGCTTCCCATCGACCAGCGGTATGGACGTACTATAGGTGTCTTAAAACGCAGTCCGGTAAACGCCCACAGGGCATCATCAAGTTTCGTATCCAATCCTTTCCTAGACCTCGCCACAGTCCTTCAGCAAGAATGGACTGATTTCCTGTTAGAACTTCAACTGCCCACTAGTTTGAGGATGGTAAGGCAAGTCAGTACGATGTTGTAGCTATCATATTCCGCAGCAGATGTATCAAGGCGCCTCTCATGAAATGAGAACACCATCATAACATGACAACGCTCTAGGGATCAAAGCGGGAAAGATGATCTTTTTAACAACTTCAGACCACCTAGCATCATTAGTAGGCGAAGCGATTGCTTAACCTTACTTAGACAGTATCTACAGCCACAAGAATGAAACGTCCATAAGATGAAGGAAAAGTCCATATAATAATCCCCATACATCAACAGATTCACTCAATATCCCGATTCTGAGGCATTATCTCAATGGCGCATAGCAAATGTTGCCGTGCGCTGACAAGCATCACAAGAGAGTACAAATGATCTAGCATCTTTGAAAGAGTAGGCCAATAAAAACCAGATTGCAAGACTTGAATCACCGTTTTTGATGGCCAGCATGATACCATAAAGGAGATTTGATGCAGCGATCAAGATGCCAACCCATCTCATATTAGCACCGACATTCTTCTGTACAAACCATCAGCAATTGCTTTGAACAAATAAGGATCATCCCAGAAATATTGCTTACATCATGCGACAGAACTTTCTTCTGTGGTTAGGATAAATATTCAGGCAATACATGCCCACCAAATTATTGGCAAAATCTGCGAACCATGGAGTAGTAGCAGCGAGAACATAGATGATGTCTGGGAAGGAGTCAATCAATGAAAGAGCGATCCTTAATCAATCAAACGAACCTGGAAAGGTGATCGGCCACATGATTCTCTGTTCCTTCTTATAAGAATTTCAAGATCGAACTCCTGAAGCAAGAGAATCCAGCGAACTGAAGCCTAGGCTTCGCTTCATGCTCTGGGAGGAGATACTTGGGCTGCGTGGTCAGTATAGAAACAATGACTTTCGAGCCTACTAGGTAGGTCCGAAAAACTTTATCAGAGATAACGACAGCAAGTAACTCCTTCTCAGTGTGGCATTAGTGAACTTGCAGCTCCATCAAGGGTCTTAGCTACATAATAGATAGATGCAAGACCTTCCTCCTTCGCTGCCTAGAACAGCACCAATGGCATAATCACTCGCATCGCACATGAACTCGAAGGGAGACTCAATCAGGAGGTTGAACATAGGAGCTGAAATCAACAGCCTGCTTTATCCTGTCAAAAGACTCAAGACACTCATCAGTAAAACAGGGGGCAGCTTTCAAAAGCAACTGTGTAGTGGCTTTTGCATTCTGGAGAAATCCTTGATAAAGCGGCGATACAAATTCCCGCTTGAGCCAGAAGGAATAACTAAGTCGCGCCGCACCCTTTTACATTAACAGGAGGGGAAGTTCTCTACCAACTTGCACCTTTGCTTACTCCACTGTAAATGCCCCTAGATGATAAGATGACGCAAGAACAACACCTTCAGTAAACATAAAATGGCACTTTTCCCCATTTAGCACAACTTACTCTTTCACATCTTTTTAGAATCTAAGACAGATTATCAAGCATGCAAAATCATAATCAGCAAACCATAACAAATAAATCGATCCATTAAAGACTTTCCATGAATAGACTTAAACTCAGAGAAGATAGCCATCATACACTCTGAAGGTTGCTGGAGCGTTTACATATCCAATGGCATTCCTACGATAAGCAAAAGTACCATATGGAATGTAAAGTAAAGTCTTTTCTGATCTTCAGGGTGAATCGAATTTGCATAAATCCTGAATACCCATCCAAATAGCAAAAGAACTTATGGCATGCCACACGCTCTATTTACATCTGATCAATAAGAGGGAAGGGGGAAGGTGGATCCTTTTAGTGGCCAAATTAAGGCGCCTAAAATCTATACACATGCGCCATCCCTTCACGATTCTAGTGGGAATAACTCATTTTGGTCATTTTCTCACAACAGATAGTCCGCCCTTTCTTAGGCACAACTTGGACGGGGACTTACCCATTAGAATCAGAAATGAGGTGAAATATACGTGGCATAAGTTTTTCATTACCTCCTTCTTTCGACACACCTCTTGCATTATTGGATTCAAATCTCCGCTGGCCTTGAATGCAAAGGGCCGATGGCTTCCCCAAATGATCTGTGATACAAAAATCTGGACTAATACCTAAGATCATCAATGCTGTCCAAAGAGCTTTTGATGGATCACGGCAAACGTCTAGACGATGCTTTTTAAAGCTGCTCATGCATCAAGTCGCAGGCATTGACAATCACAGGTACATTCCTTAATCAATCTAAAACACATACTTCAGAGTAGAGGGGAAGGGGTTCAGTTCAGGCTTTGTTACCTCCGACGCTAGCATGGGCGAAGTGGCATTAGGCTTAGCGTTCTCTGGCTTTTCTCTTCCTTGCATCTAGTGCAGCGACTAGAGCATCAACTACTGGGTTCCTTATTCCTGCAAGAGACTCAACACAGAATAAATGTCCTCAGGAAGATCCCTAAAGGAGATCGAGGAACGTTATCCTGAACATCAAATTCAGATATATTCGATGCTAAACTATGAAGCTTCTAACATGGGACTCGATAAGTGCACTAGATAGAATTAAAAATCCACTTTATCCATTCCAACAGTCAGAGTAAGTTCCATTTTCACATCTCTGATTGCCCCTGCCGTATGAAGGCAAAGGGTCGACCTAAGATGATCGGAATATGGACATCCTCATTCCATGCAAGGCACAACAACAAAGTCTACAGGAATGAAACTTACCCCACGAACAGGACATCCTCTAAAATACATGGGATATTTAGACAGAACGGGTCAGCCATCTGCAGGTTATACTAGTGCATTTAAGACTCCCCCCCATATTAAGTTTTTGCAAGATTGAAAGGCAGACACTAAACTGCACCAATTCAACATTAATGCCTGTCCAATATGCAAAGACCAATTACAAGGAAAGCAAAGACGCTGTCTAGTGTGTGTGTTAGCTTTGGTGGAGACGTGGGTCCTTGTAATTATAGACACAGGATGACTGCTTCGTAGTGGACGAGATGGTTAGAGTCACGCAAGCAGGGTCTCTCACAGATCGATAAGTTCCCTCTATAGCGTGACAGTGTGGTCCTTACTCGCTCTGACATAACGATGTTTTAGCAATAAGAGGGAACTTGAGTTACTCAAGTCAGTGAAAGGAACAGTTACCTGCAGATTCTTACAAAAGGAATTGCTGAACCTGCTGGTCTATGCTTCTTTTGGCTACCTAGGCTGGAAAGGGCAGCTGAATAGGGGGCACACAATAGGAGGTGTTTTAACTACCTCCTCTCCTTATCAGTGTTCGAGATTAAACTGTGGTCGTCGTTTGATGGACGTTGGATTTTTCACGCGTTCCCGTGCCTTTGCACCGAATTGGCGCTCCACGGTTTACTGTGAATGTGATGTTGTAGATGTGTGTGATACGGAGATCATTGGGCGATAGCGATGTGTCAATACGTGGCCACGATGTTCACTATAGAGAAATTAGGGGACGTTTATGTTCTTGGATGAAAAGAGGGTTACTTTGTGCGGAATATCATCTTGTTAAAAGGATTAGTTAAGGAAACCACAAGTTTATATAAGAGTCTCAGAAGGAAGTGTGAGAATTGCAAATCGGATTGGACAATAACACGTTGTGTGAATTAAGCCTTATTCGTAACCATAAATAAAACTCTTTTAAAACAAACTCAGAAGATTTGTATAGAGGTCTAAGTTAGCAAAGTGTTAATTGGTAAAAGTCTACATTGATTCAATCAACCTGAATTTCACACACGCGTCAGAGAGAGTGTAGTGGCGTCTGGCTGATCACTCATGGCCCAACCATCCAAGGCTAGTCATCTGATTGCCAAATTCCTGTAAAAGTCTGCTCTCCCATAATTCCCAAATGAAATAAGGATCAGTCATCACAGGTCCACCAAAGGGAGAAAATGTGGACAACACACAAACAAAAACACGCAATCAGCAAAGCTGAGTACATAGCATTAGAAATCAGAAAATATAACGGACAGAATTCCCCTAAAAAACTGGAATACCAGTTACGAACACCTGCTTAAAAACAAGAGAAAACAACTGTGGTGTTCATTTAACACTTAGCAACATTGTAAAACATCAAGTATCCAATCTCATGCATAATCATCAACTACCTATTTACATACAACTGCTCATACTTACAATCCAAATCTCAATTGGTCCCCTTCTAAACCTGATTTCACTGCGAAAGAAAAACTCACTATTGACTCCAAATCCTGACTCAAAATTCTGTTACATTTCTTATGAATATGAGAACAGACAAGGCTGTCCAAAGAAGCCCATGTACAATTTAGGAAACATCAACCAGACATCAAGTGTTGCCGCACCCTAGAGGCACAGTATTGGACGGCCGAAAAACTCGTGCTACATTGTCAGTAGATGAAATGGCTCTTGCCTCCCCGTCGAGAGACATCAAAAACCAGTAAAACAGATGGCGAACGGGCGCGGACTCCGTACATAGTTAGATGAGATTAACTAACCCCTAATTTGGGATAAAAATACTTTATAAAATAGTGAAGCACGAGACGCCGTGATCCAACGGCTCTCGGAAGGAAGCGAATAAGGTCGCAACAGCAGACCCCTGAATTGGTAATTACTCTAGAGGCAAAAGTCGGAGTTTTATTGCTCATTCGTAGTTATATTTAGCTGTTAATTATTGACAAGTTATACGACACAAACAAAGACCACAGAACACATACAATTGTTTTATGCACAGATCTTCCTTTTAGTTAAGAAACCTGTGGACAAGCCAACTAACCTCGTCATTAAGACTTCCAATACTTCCTTTACTCAATTTCCACATTAAGTCATGAGCGAGTAATAAAAATTTCCTCATGAAGAAGATACACTTATTCACTTTAAATTACAATCTTGTTTATAAACACCTCATGAAGCAAGTTATACTTGACTCACTTGAACCATCAATTGTTGATTTTGGGTTTGTATGCATTTGTTTAAGCAAAGAGAAACAATTTGACCCCTTTGATAAAGTTTGGATTATAAGAGGTGCGAAACAAGGATAGTAGCTTTGCTAGAATCATGTTTAAGTAGGAAGAAGAAGAAGAAGAGAGTAAGAGGAGGAAGAAGGAAGAGTAAGAGGAAGAAGTGAAAGGGAAGAATGTCGAGGGAGGTGGGAGGGTAAAAGTAGGGAAAAAGAATAAAATTACCAAATTAGCCCCAAAGTTAACGGCAAAATCTAACGGGACCGTTAAATGGTAAGAGTTTTAGAAGAAATGATAAGTTAAAGGTGGGAGTATAAAACAAAAGGTGAGACTTTTAGAAAAAGTATAAAAAAAAGGTGATTTAATCCAAAATATTCAAGAATAATCTTGTCCCCAACTTTTCCGTGGGACACAATTTTGCCCTCAAGTGATTTGAGAAGCAAAATAAACTTTTGAAATGAAATTGCATTCCAATAAAAATGAAAATGGAAAATTTTTTCACAAATTTACATAGAAATTCATTCTCATCATCAATTCACCACCACTTACTACCAATAACAAAATGGGCCTTTAATGATCTTAATAAAAAAAATGTAAAAGTAAAACTTTGAAAAATCTATTGTTATATAAAACGATGTATAAATGGTATATGCATCAAATATATCAATCAAAATAGAATTGACAGAATAATTGATATCACTCCATCAACCCAAAAAAAAAAGATGTTTAATTGAATAGCAAACGTAATTAAATTAAAGTCTACCACGACACTCAATTCCTATCATTGAGTGTAATTTATTTTTATAAAGGAAAAATGAAAACGAATAATCTCACCTTTTGGTGAATTTCAATGAAAATTCCGAGCATGAGCGTAATCACGGATATTATACAACCTTTAACACCTATCTTCAATAATTATACTACTTGACCTGAAACCTGATAATTAGGTCATATTTTTTTCAAGGTAATAAGTCTAATAACCTATTGCTCCTCCTCCCCCCCCCAAAAACCACCACCACCTACCCAGCGACCACCACTGCTCTACCACCCAGCCGCCACCACTGTAAGGATACCGCCACTAATACTCCCTAATCAGCGCCACCACTCCTCCCCACCCTTGCCACTCATCCCCCCATCGAAAATCCACCACCACCTACTACAAAAAAGCGTCATTAGCGACGGAATAAATCCGTTCCTAAATTCCTAAATCCGTCGCTAATTGTGTTTAGGACGGATTTAGGGACGGATTCTGGCCGTCTCTAAAACGCTTGTCGCTGATTAAAATTAGGGACGGATTTAAGTAATCCGTCCTAATTAGGGACGGATTAATATTCGTTTCAATACTGTAGCAAAATATAGAGACGGATTTAGTTTCGGTCGCTAATATTAGGGACAGGATTTAAGTTTCCGTCGCTAATTATTAGGGACGGATTTAAATTTCCGTCCCAAATATTAGGGACGGATGAAGTAAATTCCGTTCCTAAATTCCCTAAATCCGTAGCTGATTGTATACTGAAAATTTCCAATAAACAAATGTTTGGGACGGATACAAAGAAATCCGTCGCTGATTTCTCTTAAAAAAATAAAAAAAATGAAATCAACAACTAGGAAGTTGCTGATTCATCTAGAAAAATAAACATTAATTATAGAATTATCAAAACAATATTTGACTTCAAAATTACACAAACTGATAGATAAAATAAGTTCATCAAAAATTGTAATCAAACTTGAAATTACATCAATGAACTACTGTACATCACTAACCTTAGAAAAAAATGGATCAAAATTACAACATAAACAACACAAATAACAACCACAAGTGAGATCTTTGAAGCATAATTAAAAGAACCTTCTCACCAGAAATCCCATATTCCAACTTCAAGTCTTCAACGAATTAAGCAACAACCATAGCATACTCAGATCTTGACACCTTTGAAAATACAAAAAAAAGGAAAAGAAAGAATATTAGCAATTCTTAAAGAGAAAAAAATTAGATCTTGAACGAAATATAGCATAACAAAACGAAAAAAAACGAAAAAAGTAGAACGAACAGATCTTCAACAAAAACGAAAAAATAGAACAGACCTTAAAACGAAAGAAATATTAGCAATTCTTAAAGAGAAAAAAATTAGATCTTGAACGAAAATATAGCATACAAAACAAAAAACGAAAAGTAGAACAAATCTTCAACTAAAAACGAAAAAGTAGAAAAAAAAGGAAAAATATTAAAAGGAAACTAACCCAGATCTTTCAACCCAGTTTCTTGACTTCGATTTTTTTTTGAGATTTCCAAAGTATAACAGATCTACAAAGATTGAGAATGAAAATATGAAAAAAAAAATCTGAAAATTTAAGAACGAAAAATGTAAATTTAAGTGAGAAAAGATCTGGAATTTTTTGAAGTATAACCAAAATCAAAAGTGAGAGTGATGAAATTAGAAAAGGAAGAAGGAACAAAGAATGAAGAAGAGAGAGAGTTGAGAATTGAAAAGGAGAAAATGAATAAGTGTCGGTGGGAATTGAATAAGAGAGAGAGTGAGAGTGATGAAAATTAAAAGGAAGAATGAATAAGTGTCAGTGGGAATTGAAAAGGATACGAGGCTTATTGTGGGCCAATGGCCATTGTGGGCCTTTCCAATACAGGCTTATGGACTTGTATCAGCGACGGATTTTACGTATCCGTCTCTAAATTTAGGGACGGATATTATAAATCCGTCCTAAAAATTTAGGGACGGAAATGTAAAATCCGTCGCTAAATATAACACATATTTTTAACAGATTTTCAAGTAGCTTTTAAAAAAAATTAGGGACGGAAATGTTAAATCCGTCCCTAATTTAGCGAACGGAATTTTGATTCCGTCTCTAAATTAGGGACGGAATTTTGGATCCGTCTCTAATTTAGGGACGAAATTATAATTCCGTCGCTAAATGTTTTTTAGGGACGGATATTATATTTTCCGTCTCTAAATTAGAAACGGATAAATTTCCGTCCCTAACAATCCGTCGCTATAAGCCTTATTTTTTGTAGTGACCCTAAAAAATTCACTCCCTGCTCCATCCCCTGCCTCGAAACTCCTCTCCCACCCTCGAAATCATCCCTTCAACCCTCGCCACTTCTCCCCCACCCTCGAAACCAAAACCACAACCTTGGAAAGTAAATTTAAAGGAGAGAGAGAGAGAGAGAGAGAGAGAGAGAGAGAGAGAGAGAGAGGGGGGAGAGGGAACGACGAAGTGGAGTGTAGCGGCGATGGAGGGAAACGGCGAGGGTTGCGTGAGGGTGGTGTTTGTGGATTGGGCTATGGTTGCCTGGGGGTGGTTGATTGGGAGAGGGTGGTGGTTTGGTGGATTGGGTTGTCGTTACAAATGTGTTGGGTGTAGTGGGTGGGCTTTTTCAGTAGTGGTGCGGAWGTTGGTGGGCTACAAGGGTAGTGCGARAGTGTGTGAGGCAGTGTGAGAGGAGAAGACAATGGTGGTTGTGATTGCAAGGGTGGCTTAATTTTTTTATATTTAAAGCTAATTACCGGTTAAAGGGGGTGAGGAGAGAGATTTAATAGGTAAACCTTAGCATTTAGTATAATTATTGAAGATAGGTGTTAAAGGTTAGTATATTCCTTAATTACGCTCAGGTCGGATTATTCATTGAAGACCACCAAAAGGTGGGATTGTTCGTTTTCATTTTTTCCTTTTATAAATTAATTCATTATTGATGCAAAATATAAATTTTCATCTTTATACGATAAAAAGAATCTTGGCCTAATTGAATTCCCTACATAATCAGTTTGATATTGCATTTGCAATTTCAACTAAGGGTTTGTTTAATTCAATTGAAATATTTGAACTAAACCGAAATGAGTTGAATTGAATTGAAATGAAGTGAACTGAACTGAACTGAAAATAAGTTTATGTAAACAGGCCCTAAATACAAGATATTAATACTCTACATTTTACTTATACCATCACTTTTTCACATGGTATATTTGTAACTTACCAATTTTAATATTTAAACTAGTGTTTTGGCRCGAGCGATGCGTCGATCGGGTTATCATCCATGCCAACAAATACTTCCTCCGTTCTTTTTTACTTGCATCCTTTTCCTATTTAGGAAGTTACAAAATACTTGCATCCTTTCTTTTTGTGGTAAATGACCCCCACAAAAAATTACCACTATATCCTTATAAATATAATAAAATAATATAAATTACACTTGCATGTGGGTCCACTTTCAACTTTTCTTCTTTATTCAATATTTTCTCTTTCTTTTTTAATATATAACTAGATAATACCCGAGCAATTGCTCGACTTTCGAATAAAATACGAAATACCGTAAATAAAATCAAAACTTATTTTTTTAAATGTGATTATTTCATAATAATGTTTTATTTGCGATAATAAATAGAATTATATACGTATATCAATTAATAAATGTTTAAAGTTTTTATCTAAAGTATAATTATTAAACTTAATTAAATGTTTTCTTAAAATTTCTATGCACTCATAATTATAAATAATATTATAATAATAATAATAATGATAATAATAATAATAATAATAATAATAATAATAATAATAATAATAATAATAATAAAATATGTAATGGATAAGGTGGGAATGGGAGGGAAATTTGAGAGGAAAAATATAAAGGGGTGGGGATTGCTTTTGTATATGTTATATTAGATATTCATCTTTTGGGGTCCACTTCGATCTTATTTATCTCCCTTTTTTAATTTCTGTGCACCAATAGAAGGATGCGAGTAATAAAGAATGGAGGAAGTATAAACAATGGTATGTTATACTTCATACTTCCTCCGTTTTGATTTACTCGCATCGGTTTCCAATTTGAGAAATTTGCAAATACTTGCACCACTTTGCTTTATTCCCTTTTTTGGCACTTTATTTTGTTTGAAATGACCATTTTATCCTTCCCCACATGGTGGGACCAAAACAATTAAAAATATAAAACACACCACCTTTATACCCCACCAACTTAATCACACTACCTTCCCTCAACTAATTATACCACCAAAAAAACGCCTTGGAGTCCGCAATAATGAAAGTGGTGCGTGTAAAACAAAACGGAGGAAGTATATGAAATTGCTTATTTTGTGAGATTTTGTAGGTAAACATAAAATACAATAGATCAAAGTTTTTAGCACGAAAATAGTATTCATAGTTGTATTAAAAATATTATAAAAAAGATAAAAACATCTCCTTTAAATTAGTTAAATATGATTATGAGACTTAATTATAATTTATTTGATATAAAATTAAATTGTTGTGAATTAGTGGTTAAAATTTAAAATGTAACATTTCATCTTAAAGGTCATAGGTTCAAATTTACATTCATGGGGTTCCCCATAAATCTCTCTACTCACCTCATTAGTAKACATAACTTCATTTGTGTACCTTCCCATCTTACAATTTCACGACCACATTCATCAACTACCGACTACCCCCATTTGCTTTCTCTCTCCTGTTTTTCACCCCCTCAACATTTTAATTATTTTTATTTTTGTATGGGATGGGATCCATATCTATTTATTAAAAAAAGAGAAAAAATAATAGGACCATTCATTAGTACAAATAGGTCCCCTTTGAATTAGCTTCCACYTAATTTTTTGATTAGTTGTAAAACAATCCACTTTCATGGAAAGATCTACTAATAACAAATTTATGAAATAGGGACCTCCCACCCCATGAATGTAAAAAGTTACTCCGTAGATACTCTAAGAACGATAGATGATATGTCCCTTATTACTTGTTTTCCAATATGTTGCGTGTCATCTTTGGTACTCTATGAAGGCGTTGAATTTGAAAAGAGTTTTGTTAAATGACGACCGCAAATATTCAAATTTTGTCCGCATATTTTTATAAATTACGAAATTTACCTTTAATCTGAAAGAAAAAAATTGATACTTGTTTCTATATACTGTAAGCGAGCCCTTTGAGTGTTTTCAAATCTTCATGTACAAGTCTTAATAGATTATTCTTAGGGCTCTCTGACCCTCGATAAAAATTATTTCAGGAATTTCATAGATATCTACGCTAACTTTCCATGAAAACAAAAAATTTCGAACTCAAAATAACAAGTAAGATGATTTGATCTCTGAACAATTAAGCAATAAGAACGTTTTTTTAAAGCTTCATGGTGGCCTTAACAGGAATTTTTTTACTTTTTTTTTGACGAGGGAAAACAACGTAGAATTTATTAGACCATAGAAACAGAGTCCGCTATTACAAGATCAAATACAGGAGGAGGAACTTCCTCGATCCACACCTTTAACCCTTCATAAGAAGCACTAATTTTGCTAGATGATGAGCCACCTATTCCCTCCCTTTAACATGAGTGAAGCTTAAATGTGTAAATTGAGAAGCTAAATTCTTGATATCACGCACCACTCTCCCGAAATCTGATATTGCATCTGCACCCTTTTGTAAAGCCTTGATCAATTGAGCTGAGTCCGACTCCAAAATCAGGCTCTTAGTCCAGCTTCCCACGCAACACGCAACGCCCTCCGCTCGCAGCTAAAGCCTCCCCAACAACCACTATAAGCTGGGCCATCAGTACATAAACACATCGACAAGAGGGCACACCTACATGATCCCAGACAATTGCACCAAAGCCCAGCTTCCCATCTTGAAGTAAACAACATCAGTGTTCAATTTATGAATTTTGTAAAAAAATAAAGATTTAAGAAAAAATTCAGATAAATTTAATTATGAAAAAACTTATATTTTGTATATATCTTTTAGCCCAAAGAGGAAAATGGACCCCATTACTTCTACTAATTGTGCAATGTAGCCCCTTATGTTTAAATTGTAGCAATCCACCCCAACAACTTTCAATTTATGGCAATTTAATTAATTTAATACACATTATGTTGTCAAAATACATTATAAAAAATTTAATTAATCAAGTAACCTACCAATATACTCTTTGCATATTTTTTACTAAGAAGGGAAAAAATTCCATTTGAAAATTTATCATATACTCTTTATGCTTCATCAAATTAAAACTACATCATAATTCATTTCCTTTAACCATGCCTAAGTATATTAAAATTCATATTACAATCTAAAAATATTGATAATTCACAATTAATGATATGTTTGAAATTACAAAACTTAATGAAATCAATTTGTTATATAATCGCAGACAAACATATGATAAGAAAGGATATTCTAGGTAAATAAAAAATTAGCATCAATTATTCTGTCAATAGTATTATTTACGTAATTTGATTATACTAAGTTACATTATTATTAAAATTAAAGAGTGAATGATCATAATATACACCTTATATATATTGTTAACCATAGAAAGAAAGACAATTCTAGATTAAATAAAAAAATAGCAAATTATCTCATTATAGTTTTTTGTATTATTCGTATATTTGTATTGTACAAAAGCTACACTACTAAAGATTAAAAAAACTCTTTTCAAGCTTAATTAAAATAAAATGAAATAAATATTTTAAACTATGTTATTAATTCGGCAGCGACATTGCACCTAATTATCAATTATGGGCTAAGTGCACATAATAAACTAAAGGGTCTAGGTTGCACAATTGTAGAGAGTAAGGGGGCTTTGCTAAACGCCACGATGAAAATGCACCCACACACTCATATTAATTTACTATTAAAACTGGAAATTACTATCCAAAGCTAAGTAGAACGTAACTCATAATAATAGAGTTAATAACTTAATACACAAGTACTCCATAGTCCATACATGAGTTGAAACTTATAAATTACAAACTTACAACCACAAGATTTTTAATGAAACGATCCACTAGATTTTAAGACTTATTAAAACGATCCCATCCACAAGATTTTAAGACTCATAATATAAAACGATCCACAAGATTTAAAGAAATATTTTAAGACTTCGTCACTAGTACGGATGCCATATCATGAGTTTTCACCATCCCTAGTGTGCAGTACCTGGAAAGATAAGTGAATACGATTAAAATTTAAAAAATGAAAAATAGAAAAATGGAGGAAGTAAAGGCTCATCGCTGCTATGAGTATAGCGCGGTTTTGGGCTATTAAATTTGTCGGACAATGTTAGTTTGCGTTGAGACAATGTTTGGTATATAGTTGGACAATGTTACAAATTCGTAAGACAATGTTTATATATTTCCAGACAATGTTAGGATTGAATAATTTTTTTTTTTTATAAGTGAACAGTGATGAACAGTGCTCGCACAGTGCCAAACAGTGCCAAACAGTAGGCGCGCTATGCTTCTAGCTGCGCTAGGTTTATCATTCCTGAGAAATATGAGGTAGAACCGTACAACTATAGAATTTTAATGAAATTCCATTTGAAGTATTTAATAATTTTAAAAATCAATATGCAAAACTTAATTTTTAAAACTTAATAATTTAAAGATCGTACATAAACATAATAAGTACCATAAACTATAGATAAAGTAAACAGAAATTAATCAAATTATTCTGGATATCAGGTATACAATTATATTTTTGTGAAACAAGTATATAGTGACATTTTCCATTAACATAATTACTGTTTATTAAACTTGAAATATTTATTGTATTTTTTTATTTTTTTTTGATAAATAAGCAGGGATCTTATTAAGCGCAACACAATTACAACCTAATAAAACAGTTTTTTGGAACCCTAAAAAACCAGGGAGAGACTAAATACTATACAATATTACTTAACCATTCCCTATCCTCAGTTTTTAGCTTTCTTCCATTTATTGTATATTTGTCCGAGTTTTCTTTTTAAGGTAATGTGACCCTTTATTTTTATAAAGTCGTATTTAAATGACATATAGCGATCTTTTGGTAGARAAAAACTTAATATAATCAAGACTTCATCTAAACAAATTCACTTTTTTAAGGTATCAATGAGTTACGAGGAAAACGATGAGAATTGATACTAAAATCAATTAAAATCAACAGAAAAGCTCAAACCAACTACTCGGTGAGTTATTATATCATTCACTCTCAAAATATAAATAAAATTAAGTGTACCATAGGAAACAAAGAGGAACATACATACACTTACTACCATACTGCTTAACAAGGCCTTTGACATTCACATCTTGCAAAGGGTACACAAGTTCCGCTAGGCCAACCCTCTTGTGCACACGTATTCTCACAACTCTCATTAGAGCTGCACAGGCCTTTATAGTACTTGCTTGGTTTCCTACACGTGGCACCATKGACTTCAACCACCATTTTCATTTCTGTCAATAAGATAGAAGTTATACAAAACATCCATATCAATCCAATCCAAACTGCTTAAGGAATTTTTGAAAACTACTCCTATCATTTTTATTACTTTTTTKGTACGTAATATATATCAATTGATTGTTGATGTAGTAGTGATCGAGATTATATTTGATAAGGAGAACCTGTGTTCGATCCCCGCAACAACAATTTTGAGGGGACTGAAACCTAGCTACCCGTAACTAATCATCGAATCCGGATTAATCCAACAAGGGTGAACCGGATGGTACAAAAAAAACATAGTCCGTAACATTTAAGGAACAATATATTTGCATCAAAAATAGAACAATATATGAATTATTGTAAACATTATAGATTTGACATGTCAAACACTCAAATGATCATACTTGGCAAACTCAAACAACTTTAAACCTTTGCAATGAAAAGTATTAAAATGGAAGAAGTGATTACCAGAAGCAAAGAGAAAAAGAAGCAAAATCATGAGCCCAAAGAATTTCRTGTCCATTTTTCTTGCTTTTGCTTGAAAAATATTACTTGTATGTATATTGTGTTATTTGTGTATATTTCTATAGCAATGCTTTGTGTATATATAAACACGTACACATAATGGGGTTGAGATCGAGGTTATGTGTTACACCATGGTTAAAGCACACCATAGTTGAGTTTAAAGAATTGCCCTAACTATGTGGTTTATCTTGTTTGGACTTTCAACGACCATTCGATGATGAATTTTTCGAATTATATTCCTTTTATTTTGATCAACTTGTCGTTCAAAATTAATTGTATTTATCAATTTGTCTTCACAGGTACTTTGTTTTGCAGAATAATTGTCCTTGAGGTTTTTTTTTTTAATTTTACTCCCCGTTATTCAACGTTACACTCTTTTTCCTCTCACATGAATAAGAGGTACATACTATTACTATACGAGAGAGAAAGAGGAGTACGAAAATGAATGAGGGAGTGCTGAAACTAGAGAGAAAGAGGAGTACGAAAATGAATGAGGGAGTGCTGAAACGAGAGAGAAAGAGGAGTACGAAATTAAATGAGGGAGTGCTGAAAATCACCACATACACTATAGATAATCAAGTGGAGTTTATGAGTAAATTTTTTCATAGTAAGGCCTATGGCGCCATATCATTTGTACAAATAGGGAGACTTATTAACACTTCATATAACTCACACATGATAGACATGCGACGGTCGTTTTCAAGTTAAACAATTAAAATGTTTATTAGGAGATTAAACGACAKTTGTTATTTTAAACTCTCTTGTTATGTATCAGGTATAGATATACTTATKTAAACATGTMTTTTAATTGATATAATAATTTTATTTTAAATTAAATGTGATTTTTCATTTTTCATAATCTATTTWTCAGCTCTAATTTTTTTGATTTCAAATATATTTGTATTAATGTTAAATTTCAAATTAGGTTTAAAATTAAYTTTTAATGAAGGAAATTGTAAATTGTTAGATTTATGATTGAATTTTAAATCATCAACTAATGATATGTCACAAGTAACTTGCAAAATGCTCAAATTGATTGTGCACTAAAGGTATGATACTAATCTCATGTAATCACGGAAAATTCCTAGTCAATCCAATGGATTGACAATCCAATGACATTTTGGTAAATAAATGGAAAAAAAAAATAAGATAAATGGCAATGTTGTAAATAAAATATTCCATTTATTTACTAAAATGTCATTGGATTGACAATTTTTATCAATCCATTGGATGGACTAGGCATCCCTCTGTAATCACTACTATCTGGAGCATCACCTATAATAGAAACTCAGCATGTCATTATATATATTACACTAGCCTTCATTGCACGCCCACGTGGGATAATATTAATTTTTTGGCAAACATTCATAGACTCCAATAGATTAAATCAAACATTATAGAGTAAATCAAAAGTTGGAATTGGGATATTCTAAAATTCTAAAAGTTGATGATATTCTAAAATTGATATAAATTTAATCCCAAATTTAAAAGGTAAAATTAAATTTACTATGATAAAAT
>SNQN01006426.1:7112-38735 GCA_008642245.1 Bassia scoparia | reverse complement strand
GGATCTTCTAACGTGTCCGAGGAAAAGAAGTCGGCAACTCCATGGGAGTGACCATACCCCCGCAGCTCATAATTTCCCTGCAAGACAGGACGAACCCAATAAYGCACCATATTCATGTAAAACAAGGGAAGAGAGAAAGAAAAGAACACTTACGAATCCCGAATYGGGGCYGAAGGAGATGTGATTCTCCCTATGACACRACAACTGATCTGGAGAACAAGAAGGGCACTTCCAGTTGTTCTTTWMGCTAGAGCAAGTAGGAACCGRCTCAACCTCCTCTAAGACATCTTCCATTGGATCTGCCATCCTATAAATGGGCACAAAAGGRRAGAAAGCAAATCYGCAMCATAACGGCTATACATGAACAATACCAAATACACAAAAGTGTGACAACCTTGCAAAGTAAACCGTTTTCGAGATGGGWGTTCATAACCCATAAGCATACATTACACAAGTGGCTTTGGAATAAAGTTCTAAGGTTATTGTGTAGTGAAAACCAACATACATATGAATAAGCAAAGCAATTTGAACTTCAAGACCATACATTACGTGAGTAGCTTTGGAATAAAGTTTCAAAGTTGTCATGTAGTGAACAAGCACAATGATTTCAATATCAAGGCCATACATTACATGAATGGCTTTAAAATAATGTTTTAAAGCCATCGTNTTGCACAAGGTCTATTGCTTTGGATTTGAAATTGAAGATGACCGAATCAAAGAAGAAAAGAGCAAGTGGGGAGGCTACAAAAGGAATGACACGCCCAACCAATCAAAAGACGTGTCCAAAATCAATGACGTTGAGACAACCAACCAATCWRGACGTCAACGTCATTAATACACTCCACTTGGCATGACATACTCACAGACATTCGACCGCCTTAATGGACAAGGGCTTCTTGAGCCAATTCACCTCACTTTTGACCCYGCTATGGAAAGAAGGACAAAAWGGTGGAATGCCAACAAATATTGCAAATATCACGGGGGCATTGGTCACTTGACCAAAGAATGCTACAACTTTCAAGATTTGTTACAAGACATGATCGATGACGATCACCTTGCTATCCCTCCTAGGGGTAAAAATTAAGGCGCTTAAGGCAACACAACAACATCTAGCAGTCAATAGAGTTATGAACAAGAGTCAATAAGTTTTTGGRATATGTTGAGTCAGAGAGTCCCTTCACCAAAACATATTATTTTCCTTTCATTTCTTATTGTCGAGTGTATGTCAATTAGGAATAAGTCTTGTCATTCTAAATAGTCTTTTGTTCTATATTAAACTACCCTTTTTAAATTGAGTAAAAGAAAATAAATTGAAAAAAAAAGAAATCAACTCGAAAACCCTAAAATTCCAACAAACGCTAATAAAATTTGAAGACCCTAATCGAAAATCAAACATCGAACAAATTTGTAATTAAAACCAAGTTCAAACAAACTATAAAGATATGAACTCATCAAAAACCCTCCCATCATCACCAGCCCCCACGGCCGATGGGTCATACTTTTGGTGTCCCATAGATAGCAATTAGTTGTAAAACCGTAAAAAATCATAGGAATTGCAAAGATTATGGATGAAATTAAAGGTACATAGAGGAGAAGAAAAGAGTAGACTAAGGACATATCAGGAAAAAAAGGAGTAGGAAGGAGAAGAAGAACGAAATGGAAAGTTTGGGAAAGGAAGAGAAACAGAGAAAGAGAGGAGGAACACGCCAATGAAAGACAAAAAGAGTAATAAGGAGTAATAGAAGGGGGGCAATTTGGTAATCACCATTTGGGACAAACTCCCATTTTTAAGATGAGAAATATAAGACTTAGGGAGAAGGATAAGGATTAAATGAAGAGTTARCCCTCCAWTCTTTTACCTAGTTGGGGTAGATATAAGAGGGGGATTTCTCATAATTAAACAAAAAAACAAATAWAACCCTTTTTAATTTTTTAGAGCCATAAACAAGTCAAATTTCAAAGTGAGTGTTATAGTAAATTGTTATCTCATTTCTTTTCCATCATTTGGATCTCCTTATGCCAAATAATGGATAGAGATAAAAATAATAAATTCTCCAACTTTAAATTTTTATCCTTTACTCAATTATTATCTATATCTTTATCCTTATCCTTAGTTCATGCCAAAACCCCCCAAAAGATCTATCGTGCTCCTAATTGTAACTTATTAGAATTAAAAGTGTTTGTTATCAATAAATGAAAACCGAGATGTTTGTGGAACACAAATACGGGCTACTTTGATATACGGAGGGTTTTTTTTTTTTTTTGCAAATTTTGACCTTTCAGTACTTAAACAATCTGAACTATAACAAACAAAACATCATGGTTCTACCCTTCAAAAAAAAGAAGCATGTGTCTATGGTACAAATTGATACAAAACTACTCTTATTTTTTGGTTCAACCTTAAATTTGACTAACCTTGTCAATGGGGGTGGGGATTGACTTTTCTATACCCTTCCTCACCTAAGTTTTTAATCCTTATCCTCATCCCCATGTTGGATAGGGGCGGAGTGAATATGAGGCGGGTATACAKTTATATCCACCCCTATCCCATTACCCATGAGTACAAAAATATTCTCCGTCTCCACCCCCCATCAATCCCACTGATCAGCCTTAACTTGATCTTTGAACATTTTATTTTTCGGACACGCAAATCAATGCAAACCGAATGGGCAAAAGTATCAGCAATGCAAAACGAGGCATATCTTCTTTATATACGAAGTCTTTATTAATTAACTGGACATTCTTAATTACTTGACATAAAATTGCCCTAAAAAGTCACGATTGGGATCCCATGAATAAAAATCAGGTAGAATTTAAAAATTAAAGTATACCAATGGCATTACGAAAGAGTACGGCTAAACTGAGAGTGAGGGGTAGTTCAAGTGGTTAAAATATCTTACCCGGTCTCAAGACAATAGGTCTACTATGATCCCAAGACTATATTTCTCATTATAGTCTCAAGTAAATGATCATGTCCAAAAATACAAAATATGAACATTTACATTTGAAGATGAACATTTGCACTCGTAAATGAACACTTGAATATTGACATTTGCTTTTCAAGATAACATTTGTATTATTGAACATAAACATTTGTTTGGAATCATAATAAAATTTGCGATCTCAGGAGATCCTGAGATCGTATCTCATCTCCGCTCGTGTCTCTCTTAGCACCAAAAAAGAAAAGTACAGCTAAACTATTGGGTATTTCCCAATTGTAAGTAGAAACCTCGGTGGGAAAAGAAGTAATGCATTTGTATAAATAATCAGCAACTATCATTCCCAAATCGTATGGAAGATCATGGTGCAAGAAAAAAACCCAATCCGCGCAACGTTAATTTTAGCAATAAATCCTAAACCATTTGCATTTATAAGCCTAATAATTGTTTATCGGACATCTGCCAACCATTTTTCTACCTATTCAGCTTACTTTCATATGCCCAATTACACAACCGGCAAAGCCATCTATGTATACATTGAGACCCAAAAATAAGATTTCCACCAAATATTTTTTACACAATGGGGTTAACAGTAGAAGACAAACCCATTAACAAGACAAAAGAATGAACCGCCTCCAAAAATGAACAGTTCAAGAATCAGCAACTGTGTTCAGCAACTTCTTATGAGCCATAAGATGGTGATGAGGATGAAAGTTTGCGAGATCCAGGAGTGCCATCGTACGTTCCGACTGGTTTGTTGGATAACCGACGTTTGTAGCGTTTTAAAACGGAAGCCAGATTCTCCTTCCCTTTTGGGAATGCAACATCTCCCGCTGCAGTGCCGGAACGACCTTTCCGACATGAAATTGCAATCTCGACATCCTTGATCGTCTCTAGAAGGACTGCTGCAGTTGTAACTTTCCCCTTACTGAGTGATCTTGCTGTTGGAGGTAACATACCATTTGAAACAGGTGGACTTGATCTCATCTGATATGAAACAGGTACTTGAAGGCAAAAGCATGGGGACATTGGAGTCCGAGGTTTGAAGAATGCCACATCAATAACACCCTGAGATTCAAGTAGAATTTAACATGGTAATTTTCGACTTTAAAGGGTTTTAATAAACTCCATAGCCCACATCAATGAGGTGAGTTAACATGAAWGTTGAAAATTATCAAACTAGCATGAAAGTTGGAAATTATCAAACTAACTTTAGTAGATCTTGCTGATAAAAATTTACTATACAACTTGTGGTAGGTTTTACAAGTTTTAACAATATAACTTATGCATCTTTTGGAGACTTTAATTTTCTAAGCTAGCAATGTGCATCAACTAAGTCAAAGAGAAGTTTTTTTTTNCTTCTCCCTCTAATCCTATGTTCTATCGCTAAACTGAATTAAATGAGAAGCACTAAGTGTCGCTGTCGCCACTCTTCTATTCTTAATGATCATCACCAATCAAAGTTACTCATCAAGCTCTTAGTTGCTTTATCACTCTATTAGTCATCAAAGTCAATGAATTTTTTATCAGTAACAGGTACACTTTTGGATCATCACAACATGTCATGATGTGTATAGGACCGTTCTAGATAGCTTAGTCATGGTACACTTTTGGACACCCAAGACCGACCATGTTCCATAACATAGCAACTTGGACTCTAGGTCATGATATATTAAAACTYATGCTAGTGTYACATCATTCCTAGGTATTAATTTTGTTACTAACACTTGTGGCCCTAGCTTTGCATAATTCTATAAACAATTAGATTCTATAAGAGAGTCACATATAGACCATGGTCACTTCAACTATTCTAGTGAGTCAGTCTTGATCATGCATATAGAATTCAATATGACTCATTGCTTTTTCATTACAAATTGTAAACATGTCAAGCCATCGTTTCCTTTTAAAAAAAAAAATAAAGTAAAAAACAATGAAATGAAATGAAATGAAATAGAAAATTTAAAGTCAAAGGTGGCTTGACATTCATGCATTCATTTTGTGTTTTAGGCTAGGAGTGACCATGCAAGGCCATGCATCGAGTCTAAGTCAAGGACCCAAAACATGTGTTGATTTGCGAAATTCAATCTAACACAGTCTCATGCAAGATAGAGTCATCTAATTTTCGAAGGTTGGCAAGGCTAGCTCGTGAAGAACCASTGGTCCCTATTCCTTTGRCCAAAAAGAAAGTTCAATGTCTCAATACTAACTCCTTAACTCAATCAAAGGGTCCAAAAAGGAACAACAAACACGCATAATCGCCGACATGTAAGCACAATAAAGGCTTACAAGCCAAACTGTAACTCGAGCAAGTCAACCATCCAAGGGTCACCATGAAAAGCCTTAAGAAGATGATCTTGAAAGCAACCAATATAAATGCTATTATGAGTCCCCTAAATTGGGATTTTCTTCCAAAATCCTCGAGAATTTTCCGCCTTGACTTGCTAAATTCAAGCTAGCTAATGAATCCAGATTTCATCTCAATGGGCTTAGGCGCTACTATGTCAATCAAGGGGATCGATGCTCTCTTTTCCCCCATGGTATTCCAATGTCACTTGATTTAGTGTGTTAGAAATGGTTATCTCTGTGCCGATAAGGATGTGGTAACATCTGAAGAATAACTCACGCATTAAGATGCGTTATCAAAGCAACATTTAAGTTTTCACTTCTCTAAGGGAACTTGAAATCCTCAAATAAGAGGGAAAAGAAGTTTTCACACCCACCCTTCCACGGTTGAAAGAAACAGCGGTCTAAAATGATTAACCCTCCCGTAGAGAAAGAGATGGTGAAAATCTTATCACACAACCTCCCAACCTAAGTATCGTACCATCTTGGTTTTTTTAGGTTTGAAATTTTTGCACAAGGTCTATTGCTTTGGATTGAAATTGAGATGACCGAATCAAAGAAAGAAAGAGCAAGTGGGAGGCTACAAAAGGAATGACACGCCCAACCAATCAAAAGACGTGTCCAAAATCAATGACGTTGAGACAACCAACCAACTCACGACGTCAACGTCATTAATACACTCCACTTGGCATGACATACTCACAGACATTCGACCGCCTTAATGGACAAGGGCTTCTTGAGCCAATTCACCTCACTTTTGACCCAGCTATGGAAGAAAGGAAAATGGTGGAATGCCAACAAATATTGCAAATATCAGGGGGCATTGGTCACTTGACCAAAGAATGCTACAACTTTCAAGATTTGTTACAAGACATGATCGATGACGATCACTTGCTATCCCTAGGGGTAAAATTAAGGCCGCTTAAGGCAACACAACAACATCTAGCAGTCAATAGAGTTATGACAAGAGTCAATAAGTTTTGGCATATGTTGAGTCAGAGAGTCCCTTCAACCAAAACTATATTTTTCCTTATCATTCTTATTGTCGAGTGTATGTCAATTAGGAATAAGTCTTTTGCTATTCTAACATAGTCTCTTTGTTCTATATTAACTAACCCTTTTAAATTGAGTAAAAGAAAATAAATTGAAAAAAAAAGAAATCAACTCGAAAACCCTAAAATTCCAACAAACGCTAATAAATTTGAAGACCCTAATCGAAAATCAAACATCGAACAAATTTGTAATTAAACCAAGTTCAAACAAACTATAACAGAATATGACCATCAAAAACCCTCCATCATCACAGCCCCACGGCCGATGGTCAACTTTTGGTGTCCCATAGATAGCAATTAGTTGTAAACCCGTAAAAAATCATAGGAATTGCAAAGATTATGGATGAAATAAAAGGTACATAGAGGGAAGAAAAGAGTAGACTAAGGACATATCAGGAAAAAAAAGAGTAGGAAGAGAAAGAAAGAACGATGGAAAGTTTGGGAAAGGAAGAGAAACAGAGAAGAGAGGAGGAACACGCCAATGAAAGCAAAAAGAGTAATAAGGAGTAATAGAAGGGGGGCAATTTGGTAACCCATTTGGACAAACTCCCATTTTTAAGATGAGAAATATAAGACTTAGGGAGAGGTAAGGATTAAATGAAGAGTTATCCCTCCATTCTTTTACCTAGTTGGGGTAGATATAAGAGGGGGATTTCTCATAAATTAAACAAAAAAACAAAATAAAACCTTTTTAATTTTTAAGAGCCATAAACAAGTCAAATTTCAAAGTGAGTGGTTATAGTAAATTGTTATTCTCATTTCTTTTCCATCATTGGATCTCCTTATGCCAAATAATGGATAGAGATAAAAATAATCTCCTCAACTTAAAATTTTTTATCCTTTACTCAATATTTATCTAATCTTTATCCTTATCCTTAGTTCATTGCCAAAACCCCAAAAGATATCGGCTCCTAATCGTAACTTATTAAAATTAAAAGTGTTTTGTATCAATAAATGAAAATCGAGATGTTTGTGGAACACAAATACGGGCTACTTTGGATAACGGAGGTTTTTTTTTTTGGCAAATTTTGACCTTCAGTACTTAAACAATCTGAACTATAACACACAAAACATCATGGTCTACCCTTCAAAAAAAGAAGCATGTGTATATGGTACATTGATACAAAACTACTCTTATTTTTTGGTTCAACCTTAAATTTGACTAACTTGGTCAATGGGGGTGGGGAATTGACTTTTCTATACCCTCCTCACTAAGTTTTAATCTCTTATCCTCATCCCATGTTGGATAGGGCGGAGTGAATATGAGGCGGTATAACACTTATATCCACCCCTATCCCATTACCCATGAGTAGGCCTGTCATTTCGGATCAACAGTTCAGTTATGTTGAACCCATAACAGTTCAGTTCAATACAATTCAGTTCAGTTCAGTTTAACGACAAATCAGTTCAGTTCAGTCAGTTCAGTTGATAACAGTTCAGTTCATTCAGTTCGAGCAAGTTCATTCAGTTAGTTTCAGTTAGTTTTGGACGGATTGAAACAGTTCAGTTTAGTACAGTTCAGTTCATTCAGTTAAAACGAAGTTCATTCAGTTCAGTTCAGTTTTGGTTGGTATCGGTTCAGTTCATTCACTAAAACGAAGTTCAGTTCAGTTCAGTTCAGTTTTTTGGTATACGGTTTCAGTTCAATTCAGTTAAAACGAAAGTTCAGTTCAGTTCAGTTCAGTTTTTGTTGGTATCGGTTCAGTTAAATTCAGTTAAAACGAAGTTTAGTTCAGTTCAGTTTTGGTTGGTAGCCGTTCAGTTCAATTCAGTTAAGCGTTATTCAATTCAAATCCAGTTCAGTTTGGGTTCGTTCGGTTCAGATAATCGCTTGTACTAATATTTAGAGTTCAGTTTGGTTTCGGTTTTGATCGGTTTCGGTTCAGTTCAATTCAGTAAGTTGAGATTTTGTTCAATTCATGTTTGGCAGAATTAGTTAGTACAACAATAACCATAATTCAGTTCAACTCAATTCAATTCGATTTGTTGATTTCAATTGAGTTCAATTCAGTTTGGTTTGTTTTATGTTGGTTCTGTTGAATTCAGTTGAGTTGGAATTGGGATTGGTTCGGGTTTGGTTGGTAGTATTTCAAGTTAGCTCAATTATTGAACCAAGATCCAGATCAATTTGATATCGATTTCGGTTCAGTTCAATTCAGTTAGTTGAGATTTAGTTCAATTCGTTTGGATGATATTAGTTTAGTACAATTCTATAAACCATTAATTCAATTCAACCATTCAATTCGAATTTGGTTGATATCGATTGAGTTCAATTTCGAATTTGGTTGATATCGATTGAGTTCAATTCCGTTTGGTTGATATCGATTGAGCTCAATTCCGTTTGGTTTGTTTTATGTTGATTTCGGTTCAATTCATTTAGCTTGGAATTGGGATTGATTCGAGTTTGTTGATAGCGTTCAAGATAGCTCACTTATTAACAAGATCCAGATCAATTTGATTTATAGTTATTTAGTACAATATTGTCCAATTTGGTCTAAAATAGCTTCGAGTTGTTTACGATTTGTCGATCATGAATTTATAGACGATGAGAATTATAAAGGTGAACCTCACATTAAGTTCTATGATGTCGTTAAGTTGGGAGCCACATGATATCAAATTCGACTAACAAAATCATCTAAGTTAATTAATAGATTCAAAATCACCTCAAGATCAATTAATAGATCATAATTGTTACACAATCAACTTCATCTAAGATCAATTAGATAATTACATATACAACATAATATGTTATATTTAGATAATTACGTATTTCAACTTGATAAATCGATCATAATTAATAATCATAACATAACATGCTTATTATTTCATTTTGATAAATCAACTCATGAATTATTTCAAGTTTATCTTTTTAGGTTAATTTATGACTTTAAATTTCATTGAATTATATAAATATAAATAACATATATATTGATTTAATCAAATAATAGTTGCATATTTGAAATAAATATTGCATAATTTTAGAATACAAAAGAACAAGTTTACCTTATATACTAGAAGTTTATTTGAAATCATAAAGTCAATTAATTACTCATATTATTTTAAAAGAAAATTTTTATTTCTATAAAAAAAAAAAAGTAAGATTTTTATTGTTCACAACACCAATACATGGATTGCCAAATTGGCAAAAGGCATGTTAAATCAAACCCTCCATTTTGAAATCATTTGATCTTAACCATTATTACACATATTTAATATAACCATTAGATCTACAAATTTAATCTAAACCGTTGATTAGGTTGCAACTTGCAATTGCAACTTGCAACAACAATACTTAAATATACTTTAATCAACTTGCAACAACAATACTTATATATCTTGTTCATAGTATGAGCAAATTTTCAATAATTGATTCATCAAAGTGTTATAAGAATACAATGAAAATAGTATTACGTAATATACGAGTAACTCATATATCTTTATCAGTTTTATGTGTCATTAGTTTATTACCCATTACCCTTAACATTATCCTCAATATCAATTCAATTTACTTATTTATCTTACATTACATATCATCAAAATCTCCTTCAAAAAATAAAATAATGTTTATCTCAAAATCTCAACAAATTACTTATATCTTAAATAATTAATCAGTGTAAAATCTAATTAATAAGTGTAAAATTCTCTAATTATTATTTGGTTTATTTTGAGTTTTATTTCAATTAAATTTAGTTTCATTTTGTTTTAGTTCAGTTAAATCGTAGTTCAGTTTTAGTCTATTTTATAGTTTTAGCTTATTACTTTATTAATGTTCAGTTAATTTAGTTTAGTTAGTTCAGTTTCAGTTGATTACGGTTCAGTTAAGTTCAGTTTCTAGTTAATTCGGTTATAGTTCAGTTCACAGGTGATTGGTTAGTAGTCAGTTTCAGTTAATCTCAGTTCAGTTAAGTTCAGTTTCAGTTGATTACGGTTCAGTTAAGTTCAGTTTCAATTAATCTCGTTCAGTTAAGTTCAGTTTCAGTTAAGTTCAGTTCAGTTAATTTCAGTTCAGTAATTTCAGTTTCAGTTAAGTTCAGTTCAGTTAATTTCAGTTCAGTTAATTAATTCATTAATTTCAGTTCAGTTAATTTCAGTTTCAGTTTTATTTTAACAGTTAATTTCAGTTTTCAAACAATTAATTTCAGTTTCAGTTTGTTCAGTTCAGTTACAGTTCAGTTTTCAGTTTTATATTAATCAGTTAAATTCAGTTTCAGTTTGACTCAGTTCAGTTAAGTTCAGTTACAGTTCATTTCAGTTTCAGTTAATTCAGTTATATATGCCAGTTTATTCAGTTAAATAATCAACTTGATAACCAAATTGACAAGCCCTACCCCTGAGTACAAAATATCTCCGTCTCCACCCCCCATCAATCCCACTGATCAGCCTAACTTGATCTTTGAACATTTTATTTTTCGGACACGCAAATCAATGCAACCGAATGGGCAAAAGTATCAGCAATGCAAAACGAGGCATATCTTCTTTATATACGAAGTTTATTAATTAACTGGACATTCTTAATTACTTGACATAAAATTGCCCTAAAAAGTCACGATTGGGTCCCATGAATAAAAATCAGGTAGAATTAAAAATCAAAGTATACCAATGGCATTACGAAGAGTACGGCTAAACTGAGAGTGAGGGGTAGTTCAAGTGGTTAAAACATCTTACCCGGTCTCAAGACAATAGGTCTACTATGATCCCAAGACTATTTTCATTATAGTCTCAGGTAAATGATCATGTCCAAAAATACAAAATATGAACATTTACATTTGAAGATGAACATTGTGCACTCCGTAAATGAACACTTGAATATTGATTTGCTTTTCAGATAACATTTGTATTATTGAACATAAACATTTGTGTCGGAATCATAATAAAATTTGCGATCTCAGGAGATCCTGAGATCGTATCTCATCTCCGCTCCGCTCGTGTCTCTCTTAAGCGCCAAAAAAGAAAAGTAAGCTAAAACTATTGGGTATTTCCCAATTGTAAGTAGAAACCTCGGTGGGAAAAGAAGTAATGCATTTGTATAAATAATCAGCAACTATCATTCCCAAATCGTATGGAAGATCATGGTGCAAGAAAAAAACCCAATCCGCGCAACGTTAATTTTAGCAATAAATCCTAAACCATTTGCATTTATAAGCCTAATAATTGTTTATCGGACATCTGCCAACCATTTTTCTACCTATTCAGCTTACTTTCATATGCCCAATTACACAACCGGCAAAGCCATCTATGTATACATTGAGACCCAAAAATAAGATTTCCACCAAATATTTTTTACACAATGGGGTTAACAGTAGAAGACAAACCCATTAACAAGACAAAAGAATGAACCGCCTCCAAAAATGAACAGTTCAAGAATCAGCAACTGTGTTCAGCAACTTCTTATGAGCCATAAGATGGTGATGAGGATGAAAGTTTGCGAGATCCAGGAGTGCCATCGTACGTTCCGACTGGTTTGTTGGATAACCGACGTTTGTAGCGTTTTAAAACGGAAGCCAGATTCTCCTTCCCTTTTGGGAATGCAACATCTCCCGCTGCAGTGCCGGAACGACCTTTCCGAC
The DNA here is from genome assembly GCA_008642245.1 of Bassia scoparia. Classification (NCBI taxonomy): domain Eukaryota; kingdom Viridiplantae; phylum Streptophyta; class Magnoliopsida; order Caryophyllales; family Amaranthaceae; genus Bassia; species Bassia scoparia. The sequence goes on along the minus strand of SNQN01006426.1, from coordinate 26,834 downwards.
ATGAAATTGCAATCTCGACATCCTTGATCGTCTCTAGAAGGACTGCTGCAGTTGTAACTTTCCCCTTACTGAGTGATCTTGCTGTTGGAGGTAACATACCATTTGAAACAGGTGGACTTGATCTCATCTGATATGAAACAGGTACTTGAAGGCAAAAGCATGGGGACATTGGAGTCCGAGGTTTGAAGAATGCCACATCAATAACACCCTGAGATTCAAGTAGAATTTAACATGGTAATTTTCGACTTTAAAGGGTTTTAATAAACTCCATAGCCCACATCAATGAGGTGAGTTAACATGAAWGTTGAAAATTATCAAACTAGCATGAAAGTTGGAAATTATCAAACTAACTTTAGTAGATCTTGCTGATAAAAATTTACTATACAACTTGTGGTAGGTTTTACAAGTTTTAACAATATAACTTATGCATCTTTTGGAGACTTTAATTTTCTAAGCTAGCAATGTGCATCAACTAAGTCAAAGAGAAGTTTTTTTTTMWTTTTTTTTTATTTTTTTTGACAAGAACTAAGTCAAAGATAGTTATCACGTGCACTTTATAATTTTTTTAAAAGTATTTGGTAAAAACTTTTACTATTTTCTTAAGAACTATCAAAGGCCATTTTGATGGAAACCTTATCCAAATGCAARTTGAAAGAGTACAGAGTTTGTTCCACACTTACACATCCTTAGGGTACACATTTGACCTAATTGTCAGTCCAAGATAAGATTGTAATGGATAGGAGGGTTTTGTTTGTTAGTTTAATATTAAGAGGTGAAGACTTGTTTTTACTAAGGATCTGTTTCACTTTTAAAGGGATTATGGCTAACGGATGTACAATTACTTCAAGTTTTAAAAAAATAAACTTTCAATCAAGTAGTCAATCGTGAGATTACTGTAAACTTGAGAGCTAGGTTGATTAGTGAGCTAAACTGAGAAAAATCCTTCTGTTAGGTGTGAAACCTGACTCAAGGTTTTTAGATGAGTAAAGCCAAATGAACAATCTACAACTTCCTAAGTCATCATCAGTTATGAGTGAAACACAAAATCGGATTCAGAAACTTTAGTTTTCATTCAATTGAGTGAAGATTGTAAGGGGCTAAGCTAGTATCCCTTTGGATACATATAAACCAAGCTAGCAATTTCGCAGGGAAAACAAAAAATGGTGACATGTAGCTAAAAAGGGTGAAGGAAACTTCTACATCATACAACTAAGTAGGGTTCCTGAGTCATAGTACTACAGTAGGCAGAAAAGAGTAGCCACTTCTCTAACCATAGTTTATCATGTGTGTGTGTGTGTGTGTGTGTGTGTGTGTGTGTGTGTGTGTATGTGTGAATACATGAGTAATAATTTGACACATTAAGGACAAGCTTAGATTAGAGCGATAACGTGGGTTTTAGAGGTGACAATGAAAGCCTAAAGTAAGCTACTGCTAGTAAGAAGATAATGGAATAAAGGAGGGAACTAATACCCACGTTGTGGGGGTTATAGTTACCCACCACCACCCCTAYCTAGCTATTATCTTCATTTAAAGGCTTAGTTTCTACTTTCTACATCTCTCTCTTCTTACAAAACAACCTCATTATTCCCTTGTTACCACCTTAATTTTCCTTTGTTTGACTTTTATCATTTTCTTAATACATTAACCACAATCCAAGCATACTTTAAATGGCGGTAATGGAATGCAAGTCTAGATGGGTGCAACACGACTATACAGCATGCTAATGAAAACAAAGAAGTGAGGAGCAGGAAAATACAAAAAAAACAAAAAAAAAAAAAATGAATTAATACATAAATATACATTTAATGAATTCATTAGGTTTGAGAATATACTCCCTCCGTATCGGAAAAATCGCAACACTTGTATTAAGTTGTGTTAACTTCCTAAATAAGACTAATGATATTTAATGTGTAACCATGTGATGTATTGGGTAGATTAGTACTTTTGTTTTGGAGGGAAACTATGTGAGAATAAATAATTTAAGTACAAGTGTTCCAATTTTTATGTTACACCCATTTTAGGAAAGTGTTGTAATTTTTGCGATACGGAGTACAAATTTTCGGAGAATGGGCAGTATGCTCCAATATATAACAAGACTCTGAGAATGAGCAACGTTTATAGCACTCTTAAGGTTCTCGAATTCTTGATCATTAGGCTTTCTTGTTGCAARGGTGTTTTTTACTTAGACTAAAGTGAATCGTTATTCGTCCCTTTCAAACGCCCTTTTATAATTACCACAAGTATCTTTATCTAACTTCAGATTTATTCACGTAAATCTGACCCCATACAGAAAAAGGATTTCGAATTATGAATAGAAGTTTAGAAGTGCAAATCTAACATATTGGCAATTCTTAATAGTCAACAGCTATTTCAGACAAATCATTGATCACACTGAGATAGAAGAAAGGTGATTCAGACATCCAGCCAAGATTAGATAAGTTACCTGAAGCCGATTTAGGACATATGTGTATTTGCCCCAAAGTTCTGGCCGACTTTCCATCAGTGAAAGCTCCAGTATTCGACGGATGCACCACACACCAAAGGCTACAACAAGATCTACTTTCCAAACACATCCCTCCCCACACTGCGGGACTGAAGAAATCATATTTGCAGAAAACGTGTCATCACCCTTGAAGGTAGCACCAGGCTTCCTCTCAGAATATGAATACTGTGAGTCACCTATATGGGGTGATTGTTTATAACCTTGAGACTCAACTTCATAGACAAATCTTTCCCTCATAGCCACCCGATCAATGAGGTCTTCATCAATACCGTCATTCGGCTTAAATAACCATTCAGATCCTTCCAGTTTCAGGAGCTTCAAGATGCAATGTCTCAATGATTGCAGCAATTTTCTCTCCATTTCTGCAGCTGAAGGAGGCTCTTGAGTCATCATGGAAGACCTATTACTGGCTGCCTGAGCTCCAAGATTGCTAATTTTATTGGCCACACCAAACTGTTCAAATGGCTGTCTAGACCAAAGGGAACATGCATCAGCACCTGAATTCAATCTCAAAGAAATTGCATCTCGATATGCTCTAGAAGGAGAAAGCTCATCAAATGCTAGTGGGCCGACAGGCCTTGATCTTGTATTTGAAAGTGAGGATGGTTCATAAGAGTTCCGACCAACTGATGTTCCGAAACCCACAGAGGCGTTAGGACTGTCAAAACGTGCACTCCTATCAGAAGAATATAAGTTCCGCATTGGAAGTGAAAGTCGAGAGATGTCTGGTGAACTGTGATATTTCTTGTTACTTTCAGAAGGTGCAGCAGAGGAAAGATCGTAGCCATATTTATCAGTTTGCAAGACATTATTTCTTTGTGCAGCAAGATTCTGAATGCTAGATGGCTGAACTGAATTAAATCCATTTGTTGAGTTTTGTCCTAGAAATGCAAGAGACTCTCTATAGTGGTTTGGCACAAGTGATGGAGATTTTTGAGGAGTAGTCTCTACTGAGCCAACTATGTAATCAGATCTTTCCTTGGCCATTCGATTAAGATAAGAAGCAAGTTGATAACCATGTACAGTTGCTGGCTGATAATCCAAGGATTCAGAAGATGGAGGGAGGTGTAAACTCTGGTATCGCCTTTCACTAGCATCAAGCATGCTGCGATTGGAACTCTGCACATAGCTGTCCAAGTATGGCATCTGGTTGGACCAAATTGAAGCAGATCCTTTCTGTGCTCTATATGACTCCATACTGTACTGCAACTTCTGCTGATTTTCCAAACTGTTTTGCAACTTCTGCTGATTTTCTATATTGTTCTGCAACTTCTGCTGATTCTCTATACTATTTTGCAACTTTTTCTGATTTTGAGCATCGTATAAATTAATGCCAATTGGACTATCAGATACTCTGCCTCCCAAAGACTGGAATGGCAATCCATAGTCTTTGACAGTAGAGTCTGCATGTGAATGTGCTAAGAAAGGCTTAGGGTTTAAACCAAGCAATATATCTAATTTATTGGTCCTTGCTTCTTGTGTTACTTGTCCATGGAAATCATATAGTTGTCCCCAAAATTCATCGAGAGCTGCAGCCAACTGACGTCTTGCAGCACGGCCCAACCCTGATAGTCTTGAAAGACTACCAGCACTTGCCCCACCTTCATCATTTTTTCCACTAAGACTCCTATATGATCCTGGACCATCTGGTGTAGCAGGCCGTCCGACTTCAGGCACATCTTTAGATGATTCCTCAGACTCCCAGATATCCCCTTCATCATCCTTCTCAATTGGTGTATCACCTTCATTCCTCAAGGTTTTCACAACTGCATCAGCAGGCTCACTTTTCATTGGACTTGATGCCAAAACTGAATTGTCCGAAGGCCAACTAGAGATAGGCCCCATTGCTTCAGTAGAGGATGCTGACTGCTCTGGCTCAAGATGGCTTTTAGATGAGTCAGCAGGAACATCTTCTACCAAATTTTCTTCAATAACAGTTGCACAAAGTTCTGGAACGGTGTCCATAATTGTCTCTGGCAAATTAATGTCGTAGTTTGGAGTTGACATGTCAGGAAGGCCATGCAAAGAATTCTCCTGCGATGGAAAAGAATCTGACTTATTACGAGGTTSTTCATCTGAGAATCTAGCTTCAGTAARATCAGTTCCCTGACTTCCCTCCCTATCCCTAAATGACTCAGTTGAAACTTGGTCAACATCCCAATTCCAAGGCTGAGATTCCAATCGAGCAGTTACAGATTTAAGAGGGGTGGCCGCCAACCAAAGCATGAAACTAAGTGCAATGCAAGCTGTGACAAGTAGCCAAACATAAGCCATGGATGTAGCAGTATTCCCCATACTCCAACGTAAGGTACCAACCCAATCACTCTCCCCAAAGATCATCTCCACAATAAATATAATCTCTAAACCAAGCATTCCAATGAGTGTCAAAAGAACTACAAACTCCAAAACAGGTGAAATCTTGTTCAGACCCATAATAGGTCTAGATGAGGCAATTCGAAAGAGAGGTATTACAGAAGACGGGATAAGAAGAGCCACCATGACCTGGGAGCATATTAGCATATGATACAATCCTTCAGCTCCTGAATGCCACAGACAAAATAGTGCAGGCACGACAGCAAAAATTCTAATGGTAGCACGATGAAGCCACACCGGAAGATCCATGCTGAAGAAGTTGTTCAACATTGATTCTCCGCCTTCTCCGGAATATTCCCAACTTAATGCCATAAGTTGATTGGCCAGAAACAAAATTAAAAATGAGGCAAAGGGAATTAGAGGGTTCCTGTATGCCTGCAAAGAGAAAGTAAGAAATTTAATTAGAATGCATATGTGATTAAGAGGGGTAAGTAGCACAAGTGATGAAAAAAACCTGATCTAGTAGGGACATTGTATCTTGAAAGGTAAGCAAACRAAGACCAGTGCTGTAGAATAAATTAGCTGCTGAATTCATCAGTACATAATTCACCAGAAATATGCAACAGGAAATGGTGATGCTAATAATTAAATTATCTTGAGACATCAAACCCTTTAACATGCAGGCTGGCCCTTGATAACGCTGCAACAGAACATTGGTATTAACAACAACCGAAAATTCAAACGCCAAAAAAACAGTAAGGGCAGTTCATCAGTACATATTAATGGTAGTTCATCAAGGCAGAAGATGTAAAGTACAAAATATGACAGTTTGAAATGCCATTCCAAAAGAAATGTAAGAACGACCTCTGAACAAATTCAAAGTATCCGAAGCAGTTGCTCCAAAAACTCCATTTTCAAATTTTCCTCAATATAACATAGGTGTCTTTCTTTCTTCATTACCAAACTTCATAGAGCTTGCAACAAGAGACCATTATATTTGAAATTCCACTCCAATGTTCCACCTTGCAACTCAGGAACATTTTCTACCCTTGATGGTGTGATATGTAGTGCATTGCCTCCCATAACACAGCAGAGAAGTTATGCAAAACTGACTTAAAGAAAGGATGAAGAAATTAAAAGAAAGCCATGTTTCAATTTCAAAATTTTCCTCACTAAACAAAATTGTCTTTCTTTTTTTGTCATCAAACATCATAAAGCTTAATAGTGTGATACATTTTGTATTGTCCTCCAGTTTACATACTAACGGGTGAAGAGGATGAAATGARAGATATGTATGTTTAATCAGTGTACAAATATCCCAATTTCTACAGTGCCATCACATAAGAATAAAGTATTTAAGTAGCATCAGAACTATCATAGTCAACGTTAAGATCACGTTATACCCAGTATATTATAACGATGACCCAAAAAGAGAAGTGTTTTGTTTTCCTTTAAACAAAGTATTAGCAACTTTAACAGAATAATGCTTTGAGTGATTTTTTCTTTAATAATTGCTCTTTTTTACTCCAGTACATTACTATATTGAAAGACATGATATGGCATATGACCACAACAACAAGAGTCTTGAATTTAATTCCCTCACACTTATCAAAACTAATTAGACTCGACAATTTTCAGAATTTATCCAATAAAAACTTGAACTTAATMTTTCAGAGAACATATTGAAAATTAAATGGGAAATTCTATATGGTAGCCTRGAGTTAATCTACGCGATGGCATACTAAGTTTTCATAATCCACACCGTGAGGTGGTAAATGGGTTAGGTGGTTTAAGGACTTAGGTTGTCACCATATGTAAAATTAAAACCTTCGTCGAACATGGTGTAGATTATGAAAACTTAGTATGTCACCACATAGATTTCGAGAAAACTCGAGGCCAGCATATAGAATTAAGCGTTCACGCRCCATGTGCCTTGCAACCCCGTGCCTAGGCGCACCTTTTCAAATTACTTATTGGTCAGATCTAGGCKAAAGGCAAACCTACGTCAAGATAACTCATCTTTGAAACACTTTGAAGACTGAGGACAAATATTTAAATGGACCTGTAATTCAAAGTATTTAAAAGAAGTTTAAACTTTGAAGAGTTAAACGCTTAACATTTCARGAAGAATATATTGAGATAAATGTTTTTTATTTGCTTCTAGCATGAAACTAAGTTTGAGCCTTCATGGTCCCTCGGGCTTTTTCAAAAGCAAACAACAACAACAAAAAACCCTTAATCCCAAAATGATTTGGGGTTGGTTAGACATGAATCAATATGGAGAATCGCATAAATCATCAACATAAATCATTTCTCTCCATTTTGCTTTGTTTGAAGCCACGCTTCTATCAAAATCCCAAAAACTTCATATCGTTTTCCACTACTCTTATCCTTGTTTGTTTTGGTCTTCCTATACCTTTCCTCTTGCCACTCTTTGAGCCTCCTCACCGGAGCTTCACTYGTCCTACGACTCACATGACCAAACCATCTTAAACGATTCTCCCTCATTTTTATCCTCAAATGGTTCAACTCCTACCTTCTTTCGATAACCTCATTTCTTAATGTATCTTTTTTTGTGGGCCCACACATCCAGCGTAGCGTAGCAAARGCATTGTTGCCACATTCATCTAATGAACATGACAATGCTTTATAGCCCAACATTCTGTSCCATATGATAGAGTTAGTCAAATAGTCAACCTATAGAATTTCCCCTTTAGCATATGGYGCATACCACAATCACATAGGCTTTAAAAGCATATCAAAAAGAAATTTCAGTACAGTTGGTGAATTATGATCATAGAGCATCTATAAAATAAAACAAAATTCATTACACAGCAAAAAAAAAAAAAAAAAATAGTCATGTTGATTCAAAGGCCATAGATAAATTCTTTGTCCTTGTGCAAGATGAGTTTATGTGAACAACAAAATTTCATTATAGAGCTTGAAAGAGTAGAATTGAACATTTTTATCATTAAAAAACATATATCAGTATGCCATCGACCATAGGCTAATTTTTTATCCAACCCAATACAATAAATTAAAAACAAATTGAAATCAGTATGTCACCAATCATAGGCTAATTTCTGATATACCCAATAAAAAAAATACATAACAAAATATTTAAAATGCCATCTCTAATTTAGTCGCAAGTCGCAACTGAATCCCATAAAGTAATGCAAATGCATATAACAAAAGAATGAATCACAAATGAAACAAGTGAAAACTTCAATACCTGAACAATAGAAGAATGGAGGTAAAAATTGTGAGGCATGACATTTGCTCCAAGTAGACTCATCAAAGCAAAAGCACTCTCCCCACTCAACTTTGATAGCAAATTATTTGTAGGAACTGGAAACTCGGGCAGACTGAATAGCATCCCAAGCACATAGAAAGCAAATGTTGTTCCTGCAACACATACGACCATGAACTTCATCTTGGAGCTTTCCTGAAAGAGAGGAAGATAATAAGCAAAACAAACCAATCATATCAACAATTTTTGAAATCAAGCTAAAAGGAAATGTAAGTAAAAAAGCTCACCAACAAGATGGAAAAAACTGGATATAGCAATGTATTCAGTGCAGTCAATAGAATACAAGTGAACAAATCCAAGCCAAAAATCATGTTGAGTCCATGTGCAATACCAATAATCTGAAAGAGAAATTTTAAGAACAAGTTTGCTTAATTAATGCAGCAAAACTCAAAAGGGCAAGGTGGCATGATAATTTTCAACAGGGAACAGGGTAGCTAACTCACCATTGTAAGATCCAAAGTAATCGCAGACAGCTCTGCTTGAATACCCAGAAAAAAACATGTGAGCTTGTCATACTCTTCACTGCAAATCTTCAGCATCYTGGAAAGGCGACAAATTAAGATCAACAACATATAGAGATCGGTGATACCAAACACAAGAAATCTCAATTGAAGGGCAGACTTTGCTTTTCTTACAATGGACAATAACTTTAACCCACAAGGATCTTTAAAGTCCCTAAATGACCATTTCCYTCTAAAAATCTCTTCGCCATAAGCAGTACCAAAGTTACTTTAGCACCCTCCMAATTAACAATGTCGGATCAATAGAGAACACATCCACATTTAAAGATTCATCACTTTAGTTATAGTGTCTCCGCATCTTAATCATATGAAATCGTGCTTCCGTGTTTCAGCTTTTCTACATCTTTATTTTCCATTTATCAGTTATGACTAAGTTTAAGTTAGGTTGAAATAGGTCCATGAAAAAGGCCCCTGTTTTTTGCTATCATGTTAAAATATTTCAAACCCAGCATTAAAGTTTAGTACGACAAAGAGATTTTGAACAGACCCTTTTAAGCCATAAGACTGACAACCTAAAACATAAACAGATGATCACCACATGCACGAAAAATGAATCTCAATTCTGAATCTTATTAGAGCTACTAAGTTATTAGCTATTAGCAAGAGAATACATACAGTGCCATAAACCACCCAAATTTAGCGATAAGGATACTGGATACATAACACTTTATATATAAAAAATAAAAATAAAGAAAAACTAATTTCAAGTTCATTATAAACACCAAATAGCAACATAAATGCACAACAAATTCACAGTGGATGTAAGATTACCTGGGCAAGATTTCTTCCACTGATCACAGTAATATGCGAACATAGATAGTGGCACAAAACCGCGACACAATTAAAAACTAGTGCAAACGGCACAAGATCAACTCCAAAACGAGCACCACTGTCAATACAGGAAGCCCATTTTCCAGGGTCAATATATCCAATAGAAATAAGAAGCACTGGAGTCAATACAGGAAGAAGCCCTTGCGAAGCACTCTTCGCCTTAGTAGCCGTACCCTTATCATGTGAACTTCCAACCTCCATTTTTCACCAGCTACAATCCCTCACTCCTCCAATTAAACTGTAAAATATCAACCAATCAACAGTGCTAAAGTGCTAAATATCACTTACAAGAAAAACAAGCTATCACACCAACAGAAAAAAAAAAAAAAAAAAAAAAAAATCTATTTTTGAATTCAATAAACTCACATTTGCAGAAGTCAACACAAATCCCAATCATCTCCTTGGAACTCCCAACTCAACCTTGAGTTCCAACACTGAATCTCAAACAGATGTAATCTCGAATTAATTCAATTTTCACAGCACAACTTAATACATTTAAATTTAAATATAAGCATAAGCATAAACACAACAGAAAATCTTGATTTGGGCATATCCATAAATCACAAACTACAATACAAAACTTAAAAATTTTAATCAGCACAAAATAAAATGCAATCATACCTTGCTTAAATTTCGTTATAAACTCCAATTTTCCAAGAAAAGACCACCTTTATCACGATCTAAGATCGCAAACTTATCATTAATAATACATCACAATAACATCTCTGCTCAATAGTCTTCTTCTCTTATTCAAATCTTCAGTTCAAATCAAATCAGAACAACTTAGTTTGCAATTCTTTTCAACACAATCTTTATTTTTTAAAAAAAAAAATAAAATAACTAACAATTAAAGCAGCAAATATTCAATCTTCAAACTCCAAAATACTTGGCACTTGATCACCACCACAGCAGATTCTTACTTACTAGGGTTTTCGAAAAAAATAAAGAAAAAACAAAACGAAACAAAAAGTTAGAAAAGAAAGTGTAACTTTCGTGGTGAAGTAACTAAAAGTGTAAATAGTAGCAGATATGGAGAAGAGAGAGAAAGAGAGAGTGAAGGTTTCATTAATGGAGGAGAGAGAAAGGTGGTGATGATGATGATGAGCTAAAGAAAATAGAAAAGATAGAAAAAGAAAAGGGAAAATAGAGAGTCATGAGATGGTCTTTTGCTAACAACTCTGCATTGGTTTGGGGTTGACTCGATACTTTCCCCTTTTCTTTTTTTTCTTTTTTTTTTGTGACCATAATACGATTGTTGTTATTTTTTAATTATTATGTGATGTACTATGCATCGTTACTAGTGACAGGGGAAAAAAAAGGCTCGAGATCTTAACACTTGCATTTCAGTAAAAAAAAAAATACTTCCAATAAGATAGGATAAGATTATTTCAATTGATTAGTTAAGAYATTATCCAACTTTTATGGAAGGATGGGTGAAAAGTTGAGCACGTAAAAGCATTACCATGGCTAGGGGTGTTAACGAGTCGAGTCGAGTCGAGTTTTGGGTATTTTAAGATAGGCTCGTGACGAATATCCTCGAGCTCGAGCCGAGNTAAAGGTTTAGCGACCGATTTTCGGTCGCTAATTTTTTTTAGCGACGTATTTATTGCGACCTACGTTAGCGACCGAAAATCGGTCGCTAATGTGTGTTAGCGACCGAAAATCGGTCGCTAATGTGTGTTAGCGACCGAAAATCGGTCGCTAACGACGGTCGCCCGCGCACGTTTTTCTTGTTGTGACGATAGCTTAAAGCTATTGCGTCTCCTCATAACTAAACAACATACGCATAAACCTATTGCATCCATTCTAATGTAACATGGGACGCATAAAGTTAATGTGTTGGTTCTAATATAATGTACAATGTGATAGAGTTCGACTATTGCATCCCTAGTTAACCAAGGGACACCTGAACTTATTATTAAAATGTCACATATATACTTTCATTTCTAATTTTTTTACCAAAAACTTTTCTCATAATAGTTGTTGAATACAATAAATACAAATAAACCCAAAATAAACATAGTAGCATATATGATATGTGCCTAAAAGTATATTATTTTATCAGTTTATTCTCCTTATTTATACCCACTTTTGATATTATCTTGGCTTATTTCGATTGTTTTTATTCCGAGACAAAGTTTACTACAATATTATATTTTAATTTAATTTACAGGAAGATAATTTTAATACGAAATTTGCTCGCAATATGAAGTGAACCGGAAATATAAAGTACAAAATCGACTATTGTTTAAGGGTTCAAGTTATTCAAACAAAGAAAATATAAATTGGGCCATGTGTATCAATAGTCAAAGGCCCAATATAATCTAGTACTAATACTACACTAGTACACTACGTAAAGCCAAAAAAAGGAGGAAAAAAAGAAATAAAAAGGAAATAAAAAAGGGGAAGTTAGGTTGGAGTTTTGGGTTTTTTTTTTCTGATTTTGGGATTAAGAACTCATGAAAGAAGGGAAAGAAGAACTCAGGAAGCGATTGACGAAGAAGAGTGTATAGTAGCAGCAACAACAGCAGCAAGGAGCAGAACAGCGGCACATCTAACGTTGTTGTTCGTCCGTTTGTACTCTTCTTCATTTTTCCCAATTCAGTTTGACAGTGGCACTTCAATTCGTTAATTATTCTTAATTATATTACTTGTAGATGTTTTTGATTTCTTTAATCAGTTTTATAGAATTTAGTTTTGATTCAATCAATTAGAATTTAGTCTATTAATCAATTAGAATACATGTTATTGTTATACGGATTAGTTCAACTAGTTTTATAACTGTTTCTATTTTCARAMATTATTGTTCRTCAATTGATTACTCGAATTCKAGTATGAGTATTTTGATGTTTATTATTGTTTACTTTATCTATCATATGTTAGGCTAAACTATTTTAGGGTAGGGAGATATATTATGTATTGGAATAATATTGTGAGAATGTGAAAGTTATGATTTTTGGAATTTTATTGTTTGATTTTTTAAAGTGTTTCAATTGTTTTAGGGTAGGCCACACTTATTGCATCCCATGTACAAGTAAAGATCATCAATCTTAGGCTCCACCACGTTAACTTTGAGACAAAATTTTTGTTCCATCAGATACGTTCCTTGATGGTGCAGTAGGCTTCACGTTCAAGTTTCAAAGAAAGAGTGGATTGATGGAGGAAATAGAAGTTTGCATCCTCAACAAGGAAAGTATAACGAGGCATGAGAAATTTGATGGCTTTCTCTGCCACAGGTTGTCTCGCGCCAAATTCGGACGTAGATCGATCACTAAAAATTACCTCATTGTCACAGAACATTCCAGGACAGGCTACAATCAGCTAAGCCAAGTGATGACATGCGCCAAGCTCAAGATACTCAATAATTGGGGTCACATGGATGTTAAACCTCTCAATTATATAGCCCAAGACTGAATAAAAATCAAGTCTCACACAACCAGCATTGGAGCGGATCTGATTGGGTGGAAATTCTAAATTCAAAGGCAAAGGTGGAGATCCTTGTTCTATGTTCCTGTAGTGTTTCCGTTTCAGCATGAACAGAGGCAAGGATCTCTCTGCCTCATCTCTCTTTGACAAGTTCACATCATAGACACGTAGACCATGGATGGTCATCAAGTGTACAAGCATTTTTCTAGCAGCTCTATCGCATGACTCGGCCCTAGTACTCCCAAGGCCACCAACAAAGCTATAAGAAGTCGGTTCATGGCCCAATGCAACAACAACAACAGAGTAGCATCGGAGCAAGTATATGCAGGCGCTGAAAACCCTAGAGACTCACAAGCATGAACCAAGAGAGGCATGAAAGACACGGGTATAATAGCCTCGAATGCCATATAATGACCCGTTCCAAAATGCACATGCACATTAAACCCTGTAGACTATAAACCAAGCCGATCCGTAATGTTCATAGGCAAACTATACGCTAAGACAATACTTAACGTCCCTAGACAAATTAGCTCATGTAATTTAGTTTTGTTAAGTGTTGATGGAAAATTTAATTTTGAAAGATATAATGTAGAAAGATATTTATTTTTTGTGTAAAATTATCGAGTTTCGAGCTTATTCGAGCGAACACGAGCCAACTCGAGTCGAGCTATGACCGAGTCGAATACGAGTACTTATTGAGCTACTCAGCTCAATAAGCACCCCTAGCTCCTGAGTTTTCAAATTATCATGATTTAAATTGGATTAATTAAGAGTCCGTTTGATTTGGTGTAAAATATTTTCAACGTAAAATGATTTTCATGGAAAATAGCTTTCAATGAAAAACAATTTTCATGGAAACAATTTTCTATGTTCAGTTACATGTAAAAAAAATGATGGGAAAATGGAAAATAAAAGGGATGTAAGGAGGTATTGAGAGGGAGTGTACAAGAGATAGAAGAAAAATAATTTTCCTTTCATTTTAGAAGGAAATTGATTTTCCATCTTTGTAAGGAAAATTCTACACCTATGAAAAATGATTTTACATCCTTTTGTCTACCTAACAATGTAAAATTGGAAAAGGGAGGAAAATATTTTTTATAAAAAATGTTTTACGCTCTAACAAACAGAAACAAGTGTAATAATACGTGGATATTGAACTTAAATTTAGTATTAGTTGCGATTTAGCTACCGTATGCAAAAGTTGCATTTGAGTTATCCTAAGAAAACTTTTGTACTTCCTCCATTTCTTAAAAATTGCCTCAGTTTCTTTTTAGAAAAAATTCACAATAATTGTCTCACTTTGCATTCTTTAATTTTCAATTAAAATCTATATTTTAACTTTAAAAAACTAAATAGCTTATACGGTATTATTGTCAAACCAAAAAAGTAATAATATCAATTTAATCATATTTGAGGTGGTGGTGGTGTGATTGGTGTCAACGTGAAAACTCTAAAATACCCAACTTAATTACTTTACTTATAAAACAAAGGTACTTAAATTAGAAATTACAAGAATTTAACAATAACAAAATATGGAACTATTATCTAAGGGAAGAGGGAGGTGGTGTAGTGGTGTCCATTTGAAAAAAACTAAAAATAGCCATTTTCTCTTACTCATAAAAAGAAAATAATTAAAATAGATATTAAAGAAATTAAATAATTAGTAACAAATATGAAAATACCAATTAAAGAACAAATATGACTAAAAATAGATTAAGGAATTATTTAATTTATGTTGACCAAATCAATCTCCATCAATACAAATAAAAAACTAAAATTTTCAATCACCTACTCAACTTAAACCACCAATAATAAAATCATTTTCCATTGAAATGAATAGCTAATAAGGGGGTACAAAGGGTAAAGATCAGATGTCATTTCAATATAAATTATCAAGTTAAACTAAGTATAGTTAACCAATTAACCAATATACTCATATATTAAAAGTAATACTCTTTTATATATGTATTGTTGTATATATTTCGACACGAAAATTTAATTAAATTAGTCATGCTCGTTTTGACTACATATTCCATATCTTTGAAATTTAGACATAATATTGATTAATAAGTCTTAATGCAATAATTGGTGGTCTATGAACATTGTGGCGGAATCAAATATATCTATTTTCATTGACTTGAACGACTTTTATCCCAACAACAAAAAAAGGGAGTAAGGAATTACTGTTCATATGAACAGTGCCCGGACAATTTTGCCCTTGTGCATTTAGCATATTTTCAGTCATGCCATTGCATACAAAAGGGAGTAAGGAATTACTGTTCATATGAACAGTGCACGGACGATTTTGCCCTTGTGCATTTAGCATATTTTCAGTCATGCCATTGCATACAATTCAAGAGGTTTGCTTCGTAGAATCGTGGTTGGTGATATCACTGCAAGCTATTTCTCTCTCCTTTCCCCAATTTCTTCCCAATTTTTTCCTCCACTACTTTGCTTGCCATTTTTGTCACTCCTTTTCCCAATGTTTTCTTCTCGTCACTTCCTTGCTCGAATTTTGCCGACGTTCAACCGATTTTTATGGCCGCCATTTTTGTTCGATGGTGGTGGTGAGGGTCATCGGTTTTTAACCAGTTTTGTGAGAGCAACGACCATTCATGGTAACCGCATGCAACCAATGGGGCGCGAGAAGATTCTCAACAGGTGAGCTTTGCCCTTGTCGATTGCTATTTTGGAGGTTGATGGAAGCAATTGACATCGATGCGGCCGCCGCATGCAACCTATGGGACGTCAAAAGGATTTCCACCGCTCGATTTTCCGTTGATGGTTCGTACTGGGCGGTAAGGGTTTGCTTGATTTTGATGATTATGGTTTGTGTTTTGTAAGTACTAATGTTAGGGGTTTCTTCAATTCGTTGTACGATCTGAATTTTAATGGTGTTTGCGTTTTTTTAGTTCGAATTTTGGGGTGTGAATTGGGGTTTTTGATTTGAGGTTCTAGGATTTTAAAGCATGAGTTTGATTTAAATTTCCTGGCTTTCAACTTCATGCGAGGCATNAGATTAGGAAAAACAATATTACAGTTTTGTTTCTTTAGTGTCTATATCTTTATCCCAATCCCAATCCCAATCCCAATCCCAATCCCAATCCCAACAACAAAAAAGGAGTAAGGAATTACTGTTCATATGAACAGTGCCCGGATGATTTTGCCCTTGTGAATTTAGAATATTTTTAGTCATGCCATTGCATACAATTCAAGAGGTTTGCTTCGTAGAATCGTGGTTGGTGATATCACTACAAGCTATTTCTCTCTCCTTTCCCCAATTTTTTCCCAATTTTTTCCTCCACTACTTTGCTTGCCATTTTTGTCACTCCTTTTCCCAATGTTTTCTTCTCGACACTTCCTTGCTCGAATTTTGCCGCCGTTCAACCAATTTTTATGYCCGCCATTTTTGTTCGATGGTGGTGGTGAGGGTKATCGGTTTTTAACCAGTTTTGTGAGAGCAACGGCCATTCATGGTAACCGTATGCAACCTATGGGGCGCGAGAAGATTCTCAAGAGGTGAGCTTTGCCCTTGTCGATTGCTATTTTGGAGGTTGATGGAAGCATTTGACATCGATGCGGCKYCCGCATGCAACCTATGGGACGTCAAAAGGATTTCCACCYCTCGATTTTCCGTTGATGGTTCGTARTGGGCGGTAAGGGTTTGCTTGATTTTGATGATTATGGTTTGTGTTTTGTAAGTACTAATGTTAGGGGTTTCTTCAATTCGTTGTACGATCTGAATTTTAATGGTGTTTGCGTTTTTTTAGTTCGAATTTTGGGGTGTGAATTGGGGTTTTTGATTTGAGGTTCTAGGATTTTAAAGCATGAGTTTGATTTAAATTTCCTGGCTTTCAACTTCATGCGAGGCATNAGAATAAACCCTAAATCTGTTTTTGGAGTAATTAATCCTTTTGTATTGGAATTTCATTATTATTGGATGCTGAAGAATCCTTGTAGTTTTACAAAATTCGAGATTTTGAGTCATTAATTTAATCAAGGAACCTTTGATTACTAACGAGGGCTTGAAAATGAATTAGGTGTCAATTTTATCAAAATACTAATAAGTTATGTAATTTATGGCAGCTTAGAAGTGTGGGGTATTGAGTTCTTATGGTTGCTGTTGGTTCGAGAGCGTTTATTGGAGTGAAAACAGCGAAATTAAGTATAAGTCGAAAGGCATAGTCACAACTCACAAGGTACAAGTATTACAATTACACTTCTGGTTACATTCATCACTGCACCATTTTAAACTTACAGGTTAGTGCCACTTTCTAGCACTTGTATCGTTACAGAGTTATCAATTTGTTTCGTGTGATGCATTTCGATTTATTCGTTTCACTCTTGCAGTACGATGCGAAGTACTACTACAAGGTTGGGTTAGGAGAGTATGCAAGGACATTCTGGTTCGTTACCCCCCCCAGAAATCGGCCCTGATATTCCCTACACATTCGGTGTCATGGGTAAGAACTGAGAAATTAAGTTGAGTGTACAAAAGACTATTTTGTTGTGCACATCCTTTAGTTTGTCTAATCATTTGGCTGTTCAAACAGGAGATCTTGGCCAAACATTTGATTCAAACAASACACTTACACATTATGAGATGAACCCAATTCAAGGGAAGACATTATTTCTTGGGGACCTGTCACATTCAAGTAGCTTTCCATTTCATGACAATGTTAGATGGGATACCTGGGGAAGATTCGTCGAGAGGAGTGTGGCTTATCAACCATGGATCTGGACTGTTGGAAATCATGAACTCGATTATGTTCCTGAAATTGTAAGTACCTCCTATGACAACTACATATATGCATAATTAGTTGATTACTCATAAAAAACACAAATATGAAGACTCCATTTGTTTGGGACTAGCTGATTTACTGACATTTCAATCTGCAGAACGAAACTGAGCCTTTCAAGCCTTATGCTCATCGGTATTACGTGCCATATAAGGCTTCAGAGAGCACTGCACCACTTTGGTATTCAATCAAGAGAGCTTCCGCTTACATRATTGTCTTGTCTTCGTATTCAGCATATGGTAAGAAGTTCTCTATWATTGTTCATGACTTCATGTTATATCCAAAGCTTATCTGATATACAGAAGGGGGAAATGTCTTTGAGTACTTGACAGTAACTGTAAATTGAATTCAGGACATTACACACCTCAATACAGATGTGTTATTCTATCACAATCTAAGTGCACCATACATGATGATGACYTGATGTGTTATTTTCTGCCTTTTTATTCAACTTGATTACACAATTGGTCGAAATAGAGACCTCAAATAAACACTCGAATACTGTGATCAACAGACAAACAAATCATATAAGTTGTTTTAACTCTAAATAATGAAATTGACCTTATTATTGTTTAAGTTACTCAGTATAATCTATACATTATTCATGCAAATGATGGTTTRATTGTGTAAAATTGGGATTTTTGGACTATGATTGGAACGGGGGAAAATTTAAGAGATCTGATATAAATTTCATGATATTGGTTTTTTTTTAATATATATTTACACTGTTTCAATTATGAATTTGTTGGTTGATTATTTTCTTATTTGGCCTCTCTTTAGGAATCAGATATGAGATTGTGCATTGTGATTGGCCTGATGGTAGTCCGTAGCTGGGGCACTTGGAGGAAGTGGCTTGTGATATAAGGTATTTCTTGTTTCTCTAAAAGTATTGATCTTTAGCTTTTATTGTAGAATTTTCCAACATCACTTTTTGCAGCAAGAGCAATCAGTTTTGTTTTGATGCATAGATATAGGGTTTTTGAAGTTCGTTGTTTGCTTCCAGAATTAGATTGTTTTACTACTTASTGCATATCATGCAGATGATTAGGTTAGACACATGTTAATTTTAGCTTACCAAGCCTTTGATTCTAAGTTTGGATTTTGTGTTGGTTGCCTAAATATAACTGGAAGTGCACTTACAGGTATGATTGTGTTAATTGAAGGTGAACAAATAAAAGAGAAGAAAGGTGAAGTGAAGATAGTGTTGGAAAAATAGTACTCCTTAAGGGCTAAAAAAAATGGGAAAGAAGCCCAAATTTAGTGTTGGAAAAATAGTACTTCTTGCAGATTTCTTTTGATAGATGATTTAAAATTTCGAATGTGCTTGTTCTTAGTGTGTGTTTAGCTTAAGTTATTGATAAAATACCTATATGGCTATATATGATCCCAATGAAGTGTAGTTTAGTTCTAATAAGTTTGATTCACAACTAATTAGTTCAGTTCAATGAAATTTGAATGAATCCCAATAAAGTTCAGTAAGTTGAATATAATTGAGAGAAGTCTTTTAGTGTTGATTTTCAATTTTATTTTTAATTATGTTTGACTTCCATCTAGGAGTTCATCAATTTATTTAATTTCCTAAGGACTTTGTTTAACCATTCTTTGTAACGTGTGAACTTTTTTACAGAGCACAGAGGCTTTGGAGAAGTCGTTGAAAGAAAACTCTGGATGGCAAAAATTCTTGAAAAGAGGGTTTCATACTTTGAAGAAGCCTCAAGTATCAGGTCTAACCATTTAAGCAAATTTAGTGATGATTTGTTTGTGTTTACTGTTTGTCTGTTTGGTTAAGGAGTTGTTGATTTTTTTTATCCCCTTCTCAGTTGTGCTATGTTGATCCTGGAATTGCGCGGTCAGAGGAAATTGAACAACGGAAGAATTTTAGCAGTGTTGTCACTAAGTGCTAAGTGGAATTTTGTTAAGCTTGTCTCTTACAAGTTTTGCTTTATGTACTTTTATTTGGATTCGTTTTTCTCCCTCCATCTCTCTACGCCTCTCTCTTGCTCTATATCTTTTTGTTAT